>JASDQU010739226.1:105316-145035 GCA_032191745.1 Picea mariana | reverse complement strand
ATTTCATCACTTTGTGACTTCGGCATGGTTTGAGTATTGTGAAGTTTACACATCCTGGAGTCCCAGACCTCTGAAGTCCTGAATCCTAGATGAATTAACTCCTTTTGAGCATAGAAAATGGTTCCAGGGTCCTGCTCGTATGGGACTTTGAAAATAACTAGAGAGATACACTCTTAAACCTTAACCGAGATTTGGTTAATTCTATGACCTCGAGCTTGAGGTCACTTGGAAAATAAAAATGGTTTGAAGGAAGTGCCTTTCCTCTACAGGGCCCGAAATCTATAGCAGGAAAAAGGTAATTTTGAGGAATCAACACGACTGGAGAGATCCTATAGAGTATATCTCGACTCTATATTTTTGAAATTGATCCTTGATCAATCCCTTTGAGGTTTTCTAACTAGCTAAGAGGCCAAATCCTTATGCCCCAATTTCATTCAAAAACCCATTACTAGCAGTTCTCCTTTTCGACACACGAACATGCAGAAAATCATTTGTAGAATGTAAGACTCAAACTTTACTTCATATCTTTTAGGATCATTATATTCAAATGTGCAAGGCATGCACCAAACTTGTCATCCTACAATCACCTGAAGGCAGGAGTTTACAAATGAAAACAAGAATTATTACCATTAATCATGCAATTCACATCTCTAACACAATCATAGATGTCCAAATCACGCATTTCAATTCAATTACACAAAATATGTGAAATACTTATCTTTATTGTAAGTTATAGCTACCAAACTAATTATGAGTGCACCTCTTTCCACCCAACCATAGGCTCAAATGCATTCACTCTTAGAACTCTTGCCACCCTCATGCCAATCCATGATACCACCAGGGAGTTCTCTCTTTTCCTCGGGTCTTCTATCTCGCCTCTCAAACTCTCTTCTTTTCTCCCCCCTTTAGATAGATCATTATGTTGTGAGAGGGATTCTTCTTGATCTTAGCAACAACAACGGACAAAGGTTACTCTCTTCTTTTCCCATAGGAAGCTAGAAGACCAGTTTTTTGTCCACCAAGAAAGGGAGCCTTCCATGATCACTCACTTAATCATGTCGCTTCATTTATCATCTTTATTAGAAAACATGGTCCAGTCTCTCCTATAATCAGAACAACTAAATTTTCCAGTTCTCCCTCTGAACTAGAAAGCCTCACACGCTCTCTTCTTTTGTAATCGTCCTTAAACCCATTCATGTGTCTCTTCTTCTTTCTGGGTGTTTTTATCCTCCCTCTATGAAGGTTATGGGCCCATCATATGCCTTTTTCTAGAAGGAACTTGTGTCAATCTGGGCCTATAGGAAGACTGCACTCTGTGGTACTTCAGGCTCATGTTTTATTGTCTTCTCAACCATGCCCTCCATGCTTCCATTCATTGGGGTAGTTGGTTGTTCAACCACCCATAATTTTCTCATTAAATAATTTTTCCTTGGGATCAAGATGAGTCATGTTATCACTAGAAGTCACCTATGGATTGCGACAGAGATAATCCCAGTACCCATTATTTTATATGTCACAATGAATAAATTTAAGGGTGGTCTAATGGATGAAACCTCGGGATTATGTCACTTTAACTTAGAAAAATCGGTTGGTATGCATAAGAAGATGAGGTCTTGATCTAAGTTCAGTCAGTAAGTTCTAATAAAAGTGAGTAGGAGGAATAACTTGAGGAGAGTGAAGAGGTCTGCTATGGACATGTAGTCTACCAGCAACCTAAAGAGGAAAAACTCAAACACAAGATCTTCTTGAATTCAAATCTCAAAGAAGATGAAAGGGATTATAACAACACTATAATCAAACATTCATCATAATGCAGTTACAATAATTCATGTGAATCAGTCAATCATGAACTCTTTCATTATCAGAGGGAAACAAGAGGGATCAAGAAAGATGACTATCATTAAACAAGAAATCTCAAACTACAACACATAACCAGAGAACCAGAAGCTTCATTTAAAACTTTACAATATGGGAGCTTTGCTCTACCATCAACCCTAAAAAAATATCAAAATTGAGTATTTATACTCAGAACATTTTTCCACCACCGGGAGTGTGACCTGGTCACTATAATCAAAGCTTTGAATCTGCATCTTCTTTTTTCAGTTTACACTTGCATTCTTCTGTCAGACGTGATCTGAGATAAGTATGGGATTTTCAGGGGAATCCAGTGACAGAGGCACTTTTGGCTGACAGTCTACCCACATGGCCATTTTTCCATGCTTTCCATTTATGGGGTGAGATGAGGTTTCAACAACCTCCCCAATTTCTATTAACTACCTGCATCAGGATTGGGATGGAGCTTGACACCCATGAATGCTCCAGGAGATGTTCACGACTCATCCAAGTCAGTCCCAGCGATTCGAATCCACGCATATCTTCTGATGAGACCAAAATGAGTGATTTCATTCCTTGGCGTAGCTCCTATCCATCACTCCACATGACCTTGGGCCATGACCTTATGCATTCCTCATATGAAATTTTGGGATTTCATGGATTCTTCACTCCCCTTGATTCAAATATCCTGATGTTCTATGTCATGAAATGACCCATCTAGATCGACAATCATGTTTTCTTTGATCTTGATGGCCAATATCATTTCTTTCAACAATCTCAGTTGCCTACTGCTCGATAGGCACTTTAGATCAACAGATTGGATGACACGCATCCCTTTGCATCAGACGACCCTGTTTAACATCGATATTTTGGGACTTGGGGCTTCACGCCTTGCTCCATGTTGAAACCCCTGAAATGCAAAAACGTGATTTCCCTTATCTGTTGCCACATTCTCTCCTAGTTGGAAGGCTCAGATAATTTTGTGACTTTGCGTTCCGCAAGTTTTCACTTTGTTCCATGTTGAAATCCCCGAGTCGTGAAATCACGATTTCTCAGATAGAGCGACACGTGTCCCCTTTCATCAGACGGCCTGATCTACCTTTGTCCCAATGATACAAATCTCCCTTCACATGCTTATATCTAACAGTTCATATTTGATCTTCACCTACGCACTTAGACGTGGATTTTGACGGTCTAGATCTCTCTTTTGATCAATAACTGTGATTTTTTCACTATTTTTCATTTCTCAAGTTCTAAAGACTCTGCTCTTTGACCGCTCCATCTCATGAAACCATGAAATTGCTAATCATGCACCATGTGCCCTTCTGAAATGAATGACTTGGATGATTTCGTGAATCCTCATGAATTTTCCCTTTGAATGATCCATTTTGTGAGTTAGCGAAATTTTAATCCTGTGCCACATGTCCTTCTCGGGATCAACGGATAGAATTGGCCTCGCAATTTCAGAACTCTGATGCTATACTTTATGAAAATCTATGATCCCAATTACCTGATGGCTGTCGATCCAATTTGCTTGATGGATCTTTGTCATTGAAATATGATATTGCTTTCTCGCTTGATTTAATTCCATACCAGCCCGCTCTAAGTGTTGCTCTTGTGCTTATGGTTGTGGTTTCTTTGAACAATTACCTGGATGAATGGCTGAGGGCTCAGGAAAACAAATGAGCAGTGACAGAGGTCAAGCGAGAAGTGATCGATCTTAGAGAAACCAGGAAGGCTTAGGGCTAACACCTCTCAGACGGGAAGAAATACAGACTTAGGTAGAAACCACAAACCCCTAAGTCTTTGACAAGTTTATGTGATAACATTTGGCTCCATAGGGAATGGCATGCTCCCTGTGAGCTGCCAAGAACCAGTAGTTCCAGTGCCTTAGATGTTGGGCTATGGAGTCTAGATCAAAAATTTCTTAGAAGAAAACAAGGAAATATGTACATTGATTTACTAAAAAATGAAAAACAAACACATGGGCTCCAGAAAGAGATTATTTATGTACAATCCTAGGCTAATTGATTTTTACAAAATGCTAGGTGAAAGCAAACTTCCACCATATCCACTTAGATTTCTCGGTAATATAATTCTTCTCTTTACCGCAGATAATCCACAAAAGGATAAGGAAGTATGAAAAAAAAATGAGGACATGGCTTGGAACACTAAATATACCCCCAAATGATGATAAGGTGAATAAATCTGCAGGCTCCAATGCTTTTGGAAAACACAGCTCCATATATAATCCCACAGGGTCACAAAATTTATAATTAGGGGAGCTCAACTGATAAGAAATCAACTCCTTTTCTTTATTGCATCTCACCCATCGTGTGATGTTCTCAGAGTGCACAGGTGGGTGGAGAATTGATGCAGGTTGGCTGATACCAGGTGATACCTGCTCAATTACAGGTTCTGGCTAGGAGATAAGCTACCCACTAAGCTCCTCCTTTACATGTTTCTCTGTGTTTTCTGCGAGTCTAGGATAGTTGATTTCCACCCAATGATTTTCCTTAATTAATAAAGGAAAAGGCTCTATATTGTGGTCTTAGAAATCTTTCCTAACACCATACTCACCTATGAGTATTAGTGAAGTAATGCAATTTGAAAATTTTAGAAAATCTAAAATGTATGACTCCATGTATATGGCCACAATATCATGAATAATGTGACATAATATTGGCTTCTTTATAAGACCATGATTCTCCTTTGTAAAATTCTCTCTACTTGCAAATAAATGCCCTCCTTGTTATTTTGAAACCAACTCTTGATCATCAACAGTTGCAGTCTCTTCTTCATAATAATGGTCACGTTATAATGGTGCAACATGATTTAGAAAATCATAACTATGATAAGCCAAGAACACACAATTATCTATGCAATCAACTACTGCTGCATGCTCAACATGTTCTGGAAACGGATCATAAGATTGATATGCATTCCTTCCCATAGAAAAATTTGCAAATGTTGAAGAAGTTGATTCCAACTATGAATCATACCTACTTCCTTGTTGTTGTTCCATATCTAATTCATATTCACTATCTTCTTGCTTAGAATCTAAAGCAGATTGACAGTCTTCTTGCTCATGTACATGCAAATTTTTGAGATATGTCTCCCTATGAACCCACTTTCTATCCTTGATGTTCTCTTTGACCTCTACAACATCTTCAAATAGATGTCTTAGTGATGAATATTTCCTTTCTCTTGGGAGAAGGACAAGCTCTGGATGTTAAGCCATACCATAGAACATCATGGCAACAGTCTCCGTGGGTTTGATCTCCACAAGCATACTATGATAAATTCTATAAAACCTCCTATTGAAGACATCCAAGGCTTCATCTTCCCCTCTCCTCAAGGCATTAAAATCAACCCATTATTGATCAAGGGATTTGTTCTCACACCAACACTTTAAAAAGCATGACATAGCTTGGTCCAGGAACCAATAGAACCTGCCTCCAAACATATAAACCACACAACAACATCTCCAGATAGGGAATGTGAGAAAAACCTCATGGTAACATCATCATGAATGATCTTAAAATGATCAATAAATTTCTCAAAGTCCCCCATGTGCCTCTCAGCTGTAACATGATCCTCCCCAGAAAATCAAGGAAGATACTCAAAGGAATCAAGAGGATAAGGGTTAAGGCGATATGGCAGCCTCATAGGTTTAAAAAAATTATTTATGATTTTAATTTGAAAATAGGTGGGATGATCATGAGGATTAATGAGTTGATGGCAAGGCTCAGCAAGAATAACGGAGGGTAATGATATTTGAGAAGACTGTGAATTATTTTCAACCTCCTCAAGGCTACAAGGGTGATCAGTTTCGAGAGAAGATGAAATACAGATATCACTTTTATGAATAGGTTGAGGTGAATACATGGGATAGGCATGTTATGTAAGTTTTAAACCTATGAAGTAAATCAACCCATATAGATTCTTAAGCAAAATAGAATTTAACCAATGGCTCATACACAGAGTACACAGAGATTTTATACCGGAAACCCTCAACTGGGAAAACCTTTCTTATATTCATTATTGATTTTCACCATTCACCATACAATATATATAATTTTTTTAGGTATTTCGTAGATACCAAAACCCTAATCCCTTAATCTAGGATTAATTTAGTAAGCCGCTAAAAATAGAAAAAATGACCCAAAAATAAATTTTAGGGCGCTGCCCCGAACACTGCGCGTAACCAAGGGGGGGCATACTTGCCCCCCCTGGGACCCCCCTAGGAAAGAGCTCGGTGCACATGACACAGATAGCACTACTAGAGGGATCATCAAACATAGTTTTCGAACCTGACGTACCCACACACACACATGCAAAGAATATAACACATACCCAACACTCAAGGCTACAAGGGTGATCAATTTCGAGAGGATATGCAATAAAGATATCACTTTTATGAATAGGCTGAGGTGAAGACACAGGATCAAAATCTATAGCACAAGAAGAGGGCATGTCTTCTTCTTCCAATGATGGATGAATGAAGGAAGGCTTATTGTCATCTGAATATGTAAAGAAGAGAATAATCCTCTTTATATGTGAAGGGAAAGAGAGAAATGAGTTGATAAAGAAGAACATGACTTCATGAAGAAAACTCATAGACTGATACCTGGTCTTTCCCTTCGGTATGGTCATTTTTCTGTCAACAGGATCCTCCCGAGTGGGGTCTTTGATGGTGGAGTCACCAAGTGCAAGATGCAATCTTAAATGGTTCTGATATCTGATGCACCTTCAGAATCAGAAGATCTTTGTCGTTCTCCTAGGGAAGATATATTCACATTCATCCCCGACAATGACGCAAGAAATGTTATCATTGGAAGTCACCTCTGGATTGTGGCAAAGGTAAGGCCAGTACCCATCATTTTATATGTCACAATGAATAAATTTAAGGGTGGTCTAATGGAGGCAGCCTCAGGATCATGTCTCTTTAACTCATAAAATGTAGTTGGTATGCATAAGAAGATGAGGTCTTGATCTAACTTTAGTCAGTAAGTTGTAATAAGGGTGAGTAGGGGGAAGAACTTGAGGAGAGTGAAAAGTTCTACTATGGAAATCTGGTCTACTAGCAACCTAAAGAGGAAAAAATCAAACACAAGATCTTCTTGAATTCAAATCTCAAAGAAGTTGAAAGGGATTATAACAACACTATAATCAAACATTCATCATAATCCAGTCACAATAATTCATGTGAATAAGTTAATCATGAAATATTTTAGTATCAGAGGGAAACAAGAGGGAGCAGGAAAGATGACTGTCATTAAACAAGAAATCTCAGACTACAACACATAACCAGAGAACTCAAAGCTTCATTTAAAACTTTACAATATGGGATCTTTTCTCTACCATTGACCCTAAAAAAATATCAAAACTGAGTATTTATACTCAGAACAGATTTCCACCACCAGGAGTGTGACCTGGTCACTACAATCAAAGATTTTCATCTGCGTCTTCTTTTGTCAGTCTGCACTTGCATTCTTCTGTCAGACACGATCTGAGCTCAGAATGGGCTTTGTAGGGGAATCTGGTGACAGAGGAAATTTTGGCTGACAGTCTACACACACGGTCATTTTTCCATGATTTTCGTTTATGGGGTGAGATGAGGTTTCAACAACCTCCCCCATTTCTATTAACTACCTGCATCAGGATCGGGATGGATCCTGACACCCATGAATGCTCCAGGAGACATTCACAACACCTTCAAGTCAAGCCCAGTTCTTCAAACCCACACAGATATTCTGATGGGACCAAAATGAGCACTTTAGGCCCATGGCGGAGCTCCTATCCATCACTCCATGCGACCTCAATCCATGACCTTACACATTACCCATATGCAATTTTGGGATTTCACTTGTTGAGAATCTTCACTCCCCTTTATTCAAATATCTCGATGTTCTATCCCACGAAATGACCCATCTATATCGACAATCATATTTTCTTTGATCTTGATGGCTAGGATCATTTATTTGAACAATCTCAGCCACTCGTTGCTCGATAGGAACTTTAGATCAATGGATTAGATGACAAACGTCCCTTTGCATTGGATGGACCTAATTAACATTGGCATTTTAGGACTCAAGGCTTCGTGCCTTGCTCCATGTTGAAACCCCCAAAACACAAAATTGTGATTTTGCTTATTTGTTGCCACGTGCTCCCCTAGTTGGACAACTCAGATAATTTCACAACTTTGCATTTCACGACTTTGCACTGTGTTCCATGCTGAAATCCCAAAGTCACGAAATTGTGATTACTTGGATTGAGCGACACATGTCCCCTTGCATTGGACGACCCTGATATACCTTTGTCCCAATGGTACAGATCTCCCTTCACGAGCTTAGATCTACGGTCCAGATTTGATCTTCACCTGTGCGCCTAGACATGGATTTCAATGGTCCAAATCTCTCTTTTGATCAACGGCTGCGATATTTTTGTTATTTCTCATTTTGTGAGTTCTAAAGACTCTTCTCTTTGATCGCTCCATATCGCAAAACCACTAAATTTCTAATCGTGCACCACGTGTCCTTTTGAAATGAACGTCTCAGATCATTTCATGATTTCTCATTTCGTGAATCCTGATGAATATGCCCTTTGATTGCTCCATTCTATGAGTTAGTGAAATGAAAATCTTGCACCACATGTCCTTCCTGGGATCAATGGCTAGGATTGGCCTCATGATTTCATAACTCTAACGCTATACTTCATGAAAATCTATGATCCCAATCGCCCGATGGTCATCGATCTGATATTCCTAATGGATCTATGTCATTGAAAGATGATCTTTCTCACTCGCTTGATTTAACTCCATACCAGCCCACTCTAAGTGATGCTCTTGTGCTTATGGCTATGGTTTCTATGAACAATTACCTGGATGACTGAATGAGGGCTCATGAAAGAAAATGATCAGTGACAAAGTTCAAGAGAGAAGTGATCAGTCTTAGAGAAAACAAGAAGGCTTAGGGATGACACCTCTCAGACAGGAAAAAATACAGACTTGGGTAGAAACCACAAACTCCTAAGGCTTTGACAAGTTATGTGATAACAAGTCATATTATTCTAGATCAAATATTTCAGCAAAGAGGATTGGGTCATCTTGGCATGATGAACTCTCTCTATAGGTTTCCTTGCTCTTTCCTCTAGTGGTATCATGGCTAGTACTTCAAGGTTTCACCCCAGTCAGTTGTTGGAAATATTAAAAATAATACATTTACATTTTTATCATGTCATGGCATGGTAATCATAAGTGATGATTAATTACAAGTTGGGGGAAAAATTGGTGTTACAATCCCATCCCCCTTCAAAGGAACATTGTCCTTGGTGTTCTTTCTCAGTAGCATATGTCATTCCTTTGTCATTCAGTTGCTTTAACATTACCTTATTCATTTACCTCATAGTCTAGTTCTTTTCCATATCCTCAACATTCATCGTATGCCTATAACATTTATAAGAGTAAGCATGCCAATTCACAATTTTGTGCATAACCATTTTATTAATGTTCATAATTTAAGAGAAATTTTTCATACTCCAGCACAATAATTATCTGTGCAGTTCATGGATCTACAACCATGTGGATGTCTTGTTATCTTGGATCATTGTTTTCCTTGACATACCCCTTTTTTACATGACTCCAATCAACATTTTATAAGAATTATCAAAGTCTCCTCTAACTTACAGTCACTCACCATCCAGGCCCATGCTCAGGAATCCCCTTCTTTGCTATACAGTCCCTTGGGCAACCCATCTTTCCTTGGAAAGGTTTTCTTTCACAAGAATATTTATAGAGACTTCATCGAGTCTTACAGTCGAGGAATCCCTCAAATTTTCTCTTCTGAGGCATCCCTCTGGCTTGTGTTACCACAACACAACATATTCTAGGGAGATCGTGGCTTACTGTATGATTATCATGTCTCAAAAGTATATGTTTTCATGATTTCCAACTTTAAAAACATTCATCTGTCCTCCCTAGATATATCATTTTCGTTTAACCTGTATCATATGCATACAAAAATTTCATTTAACATGTATCATCAATTCCAATTTCGAATTTTCTTGCAAATCTATCATCGACATATCTCCAAATTCCACATTTTATGACAAGCACTTTGCCATGGTGTGTTGGAGCTCAATCAACATCTTACCAAATCGTTCCTTTATACATATTTATTTTATAGCAAGACTATGTTTTTCCTACTTCAACTGATCATGATCTCAAATCAACATGCGTGAAACTAAAAGCTTCACGTGAACACATTCAAGCATTCTTCTTTCATCGGTAACCAGGGTGCCAACACTCATGGCCCCCCAAACTTTATTTTTCTTTAATAGCTTTACAATTTAGGTAGATTGTTGGAAGGTCCTCTTTCCTTAATGGGAAATCCATTGTCTACCCTCTTATGCAAGCCTGCATTTCCTCAATGCATTCAATTGAATATGCCACCTATGAGCACTTTTGTTCCCAATCACCCTTGATTGGTCAATGTACCCATGATACTACTTATTCATGAATTTTCTTGCAAGGATTATAAATCCTCTTTGACCGACATGGATATCCTCTCTCTATTATTCAGGTTCTTCTTTTCTAAACCTTACCTTGCTTGGGTAGCAACGACATATGACAGTCACTCAAAAGTATTTGCATGAAATATTTTAGATAATAAAATACTTCAAAGGGGACTCTTACAAAATCCCTTCATACCTTATGCCACATAGGAATGAACACTTTTATACCTATTTTTGCTATCAACACCCCCTCTAATACTAACTCATCAGTGGTGCTTTATGGAGACTTTTAAAGTCCCTTCAAGAAATTTCAACAACAACATTCTCATATTCATCCTCTGCTTGAGGCTTTCCATCACTGGTAATTGTCTTTCCCAACAGTTCCAATTTATTTTTGTTTATGACATACATCACAAATATATTAGTCATCATGTAAAATAAAAATGCATGTATCATTGCATTTAAATCAATAGATCATTTTCAGATATGCCCCAACATATCTCTGTGCACTCTACCACATTACTCCTTAATGTGTTATCTAGTGCAATCACAATCCAATTTTCAATTGTATTCTATAATCATGCAACTATGAGAATCCTTATGAAAAAACACTTACCCGCATTATTAAATCAATCTCTCATACCAAAGGAATATAATAAACAACAAGGAAGGAGTCAAGGAGCTCTTCCCTTGTCCAACTCCTTCTACATAGCCCTAGACTTCCAGTCTAGATAAGTTATTTTCCAAGGCCTCATTGCCTTTACTTAACATGGCTTAACCAAACCTATTCATTCAAACATACTTATTTATTTATCTTCCTTTGCTTTCACAATTGTTCCTTTTTGAGATTCATAACTCTGTTAAGCAAATCATATTTTAAAGTGAGAAAATTATTCCTCCTTTTCTCCTTCTTTGCTTATGCAATCTACTCCATTTTGGGATTTCCATGCTCTTTTTCTTGGACAATATTGGTTAGGTTCACCTTAACCTTCTTGGATAAATCAACACGCTACAACAACAAGCTTTTTGTTCACAATGAATTATGAACATGTTCTTTCTGCATATTACCATTTAGTTATCATAATGTTCAATGTTCATTTGTTAGTCTTCCATTCATGGATTATGTTTAAGAATGCAATCCAAGATTCTTATATATATATATATATATATATATATATATATTCTTGTATCCCACCACCCAATTCTCAACAGTCATTATGGTTATGACTATGTTCTCCTAACAGAGTCTTTAAACAGTTCCTCTACATGGAACTCATTCAACATGCAACTTCCTTATTGCATATCCATCACTATCTGTGATGGCCTCAGCCTTGAGTCAACTTCAACTTTATCGTTTCAGTTGTTTACCAAATATTCCATGAGGAATATAAACTTGCATTCTTATGATGCATTATGAATTACATATGCTCATTATCCCATTGTGCTTTCATGCACATCGTTCTTACTACCTGCTTCAACATACTGTGTGTCTATTACAGACACACTTGTAGTTTTTTTTTCTTTTTTCTGTATCTATTGAAATTTAGTTAGTTCATGATTTCTCATTATCACTTACATACAGCCTTTAAAATCCTAATCATGTTGTATTTTATCATGACAACGTAGAATTCCTTCTCATTCACTCTTTCATCAATTTATACTAGCCTTTCTTGAGGGAATGGATTACATTACTCTCAATCCATCATTTAAAACAAAAGTTCCATGACTCTTCATAATAGAGTTAGCCATGCATCCTGGTATTTATTCAATCTTGGAAAGTGCAATTATTGCCTTACATTTCACTCATTCAGGAAGTCACATCATGTCTTTAGTATACATATACCCATACATCATACATGTGCATCACTTACACATTCAATATCATTCATTCATATCTATTTGGTCTTAATATCAGTCTTCATATCAAGAAACCTTACAATGCATTAAATCAATGCACTCAAGTATTTACAAACATAGCTAAATATTCATCATGCAAGCTCATTGCTTGCACCTTTTCCATGTCATTCATACACATGGACATGTTAGACTTCCAAATCCTTGTCCCAAGGATCTTACTGCCATTCTTATGAAAATTCTCATAGATATAATCAACACTGATCTTCCCTCTCTATTGAGATCTTTTCATCATTCACATGATATCCATATGGAAATTTTAGCAGACATAATGATAACTATGTCCCCCTTTTCATATGACAACAATTAGCAAGAAGGAATTATTGCATCAACTACTATAAAATTATTCAGCAACCCATAAATGCCATCTAGGAAATTCCAACAGTGCCCAAGTAAACAATACATCTTATCAAGCTTCTTTTTCATGCCAAAAATCATTTTTTTTCGTTTAACAAACCTTCTTATGAAGGGAATCCTTTTCTAGATTCCCTCTCACTACTATTTGAGCATACCAAGTCATACTTATATGGATACCATCCATCTCTGGATGTAAACCTGACCCATTGGTCATCTATAAGTTGCCCAACACTTCGTTTACCACATTCAGGATCAACATTTCATTAACCATTTTACCTCATTCTCATGAGGTAATATGTAATCAACATCATCAACATTTTACTTATGCTGCAATAGTCATATCATCAATAACCATATGTTGTATGACCTCACCTTATTTTATATCCAATGAGAGACCATAATAAGTGTGTGTGTGTGTGTTTGTATACATGTTATATGCATGCTCAATATTTTTTATGCAGGAGCATCGCTCCAACGTCATCAAGTGCCAGCTAGCCAATGCATCAAGTGTGCATTCAATGAAAGAGGAGAGGCACAGCCCTCTCACTTTCAAATTTCAAATTTGACTTTAATGTATTAAATGTTTGTAAGGCCGATAGAGCCGAAGCCATGTTTTTGGGCATGCTGTAGTTGGTGTTGCCTTAATGGTTGATAGGTTTATGGGGATCTAGATCCAATTCATATTAGATGGCCCATTCAATGCAATTGAATGTAAATTAATGAGAGTTGGTGAGGATGGAGGGAAGCGCTCGAGGAGCCCCCATTTGTAAAAACATCTTCTTCTTTTTTCAATAGAGTAGAGAGGAAGATAGAATGGAAGATAGAGAAAAGAGAGGGAGTCGAGACTCTGTTGTAGTCCAAGCTCAAACACAGTGTAATTAGACATTTATGTTAATAAAAAATAGTTTTTCCTTCATATGTGTTTTCTATGTGTTTATGTGTCTTTTATGAATGTTGTGTGTTTATTCCTGCTGTAGATGTATGTTAAGTTCCATCTGTAGGAGATAGATAGATTTTCCTATCTGTGAGTTCTTTGATTTTAGGTTTGGGTTCTTTGAGGCTTCATGCAAGGGGTTGCATGAAAGAATATTGTGGGTTCTGCAAGCTAGTGAAAGGAGTCCACTTATGAATTCTATGGAGTTTAGACAGAGACGTTCCAGAAGGGCGCACCAACTGGAGTCACTAAATCGGGGAGAACCTCAAGGTTGTTGAACACCTTGGAGGTCAAACTGTGTAGAGGAGGGAATAGAGAGAAGACAAAATGTCTGAAGTTCTGTAAAACTCTGCTAGGAGGGCATTGAGCACATGCATAGAGTGCATAGGAGGGACTCTATTTCGAGTTCAGAGAGAAGAAGTGTCGAGAGGGAAGACAAAATTTCTAAGAATTATGTGAGACTCTGCCAAGAGGCATTGAGAAAATGCACAGGATGCATTGAGGAGAACTCTATTTTGATTTCAGTAAGAAGACAGAGTCACTAAGGATTCTGGAGAACTCTTCCAGGAGTGCATTGAGTTGGAGCAAGTGTGCACAGAAGGAACCCTTTTGAATTCTAAAATAGGAGAAGTGGCAAGGAGAGACACTCACAGAGTTACTAAATACTCTGTTAAGCTCAGCAGGAAGGGCTTGAGTAGAGGGTCATCAGGAGGACACCAGATTTCCCTTTGAGGACACAGAAGGTTGAGAAAACCCTTTGAGGTTTCATAGTTGCAAAGATTAGGAGGGATAACATTCCTAGAACATAGGCGATATCCAGAGGAATTGATCTCGGAGAGGAAGCAAAGGTTGAATCCTTTGAAACTTTGAAAATATTCCAAGGGGAAGGAATAAGTTATCAAGCTTAGGAGGGAGCATAGCTATCATTAGATCAGCTGGAGAGAAATATATCTGGGTCATCAGATATTTTGCAAAGAGTCGATAGTCATCGGATCTGAGAGAAGGTGCACAAAGTTTAACCTCTGTGAGGTCACACAGGAGAGCAGTTGAAATGGACTGTGGAGACGCTTCGTGGAGAAGTGCCAAAATGCCGAGAGCCTAGGATCACACCAAGTTGTGAGGGTTTTAAGTGCTTAGAAGCATCCTAAGAAAGGAGCGTATGGATGGTGAGAGGTCTTCATGAAGGAAGTGTTGAAGTTGGGAGAGTCATTGCATCTTGTAGAATTGCAAGGTGGTTAGAGGCCGGTGAAACCTATCACCCAGGATTTGAGGGTCAATATGATTCGTTGACCCCGTTTCAACCCATGTCGTTGGATCATTTTGTGAACTCAGGGTTCGTGAGTTTGGAGGTCAGACAAAATTCTTGGTTTCACGAAGTCTCAAGTCACGAGGAGTAGGGAAGGAGATTTAGACCGTTGGATCCAATCCACGGGAGAACCATTGGATCAGAACCTCTATGTGGTATCGCATATCAAGGGTTCGAGGTTGAAAGGATTTCTTTTCGACTACAAAAGTCGTGAAGTGTCGAGCGTCGAGGGCTCGTGCGAACTTGTGTCACATCAGTTAGGTGGGGACCACATGGTTGACAGGTGGTACAAAAATAGAGCACACATAAAAGGCAGAAGTAGGTGACAGGTGGCGTACACGCGTCACCTTGGAAGGGGTCAAACCATCACTGACTTATCATGCTTTTGGATTTTGCAAAGAAGGAACATAAGGGCTCAACACTCCAACTCTTGAAGTCACGAGTTGCGAGTAGTGCTAGCACTTATCCCTAGCTGGTGGTTATGTGTGGAAGGCACTAACAAGGAGGAGCCATACCCATATCGTATCTCAGGTATCGGCATTTGGAGAAGGAGGAGTTGAGGGTCTTCCACCCATGAACTCATGAGTTGCGAAAGGCACTTGCGCTAAGGCCGGTTGTGGTCGCATGGAGATGTAAGCCTTGCACTTGGTGTTAAGTTGCACAGGGTGGGTTTTCATGAAGGACCTATGGATCAAATTCGTAAGGTTCCAATAGGGATCCGAGGGAGCTGCTTCAGCTCGAGGAGAATTTAAAATGATCCTGTGTGGATCATGGCCCGAGGGTCGGGGGTTTGTGTCAGTTGTGGTATCAGAGCTTGATTTTGTTTGTATATTTCAGGTAGAAGGAGCTAGAGGAAAAGGAAGACAGAGTGTTCAAGCTCTGTGATGATTGTTGAAAGGTGTGAAACAGTCAATAGACAGTTAGGAGGACTGTAGGAAAGGCTGGAAGCACTCACGGTTGCAGAGTGAAAGAAACAGGTTTTCCAGGAGGGCAGAAAGGAATAAGAAGATGGCTACTGAAGGCCATGGACGCGGTGGAAAGAAGAACCACCAACAACAGAGAAAAGATGAAATGGATAAAGAACTCACTAAGGTGAGGGTGAGAATGGAAGAGCTTGCACTGCAGATGCAGCAAGATGCAAAGCCACATTGGGTATATGAATGGCCCATAAAGAGAAGGGTAAAGTGGCTAGTTCAGTATTTATTGGCCTGAAGGTAGCAGAGACTGCTGAAGAAATGGTTGAGGCGTATTAGAAGCCTCGGTGATAGAGGAGGAGTGATTCACACTTGTGAATCAGAGACTAGGAGAAATATCAGTGACATTGAGGGCAATGAGATGAGATCGTTGGAGGATCTCATAGACTACCAGGAGGGCAGAGAGGAAATCCCATATTGTCAGGTGGGCAAGGGAGAGAAGATGAGATTAACTGAAAGTCTCATGAACTTAGGAATGAGTTTGGATCAGTGAGAGGAGCTGACAAAGAAGATGAGCTCAAATTTGATTCCATATGAGTAAGGACAGCTGATAGAGAAGGAAGATTAGAAGAGAATTATGATCATTGGAGGAATAGAGGTATTCCTTCCATACAACCCAATTGAGACTAAAACTTGTGTTATCGATGAAACAACAAAAGAAGGACAGGAAATTGTGACTGTCAAAGAGAAGGAAGAAATGGGACAGACATCAAAACTTGACCCAGCTGAGGAAGAGGAGCATTCAGTAGAAATGCTCGAAAAGAGGCTGAACAAGGGATAACTACAGCACTGGAAGCTGTAGCAGAAGAAGAGCATGCAAATAAGATGTTCACTCCACGGGAGTTGGAGTTAGAAATGTTGGAGTATTGGTTGAACCATCCAGAACTAGTAGATGACTGCCATGAGTAGACAGTCATGAAGATTTTGGAAAAAGCGCATTCAGAGAAATTGCTCGAAAATTTCAGCCAGGGAGTTGAACAGATGATGACTGCAGCATTGAGGTCTACAACAGAAGGTGAATCAGAATTCCAGTCTAAGGAGCAGCTGGAGGAAGATGGAGATGCACCAGCAGAAGAACTGGCAAAAGAAAAGCTGTCCGAAGGGGAAGCTAAGAAGAGACTCAGTGATCAGACTGCAGAACTGAATTTTCTAGTAGAGTGGCAAGTTGAGGCCATAGAGGAAGAAAGAAACATGGGGGATCTAGTTGATATGCCCACTAATAAGGATGAATAAGTGCAGCTGAGGAGACTGCATAAAGAGATCCAACCAATAGATCAGTTGGACGAGGTAAATTGAGGGAATCAAAAGGCTGATGTTCAGGTTAGCAACAGAAATTGCCAGTGAGGAGAAGTTGAGCAGAGGAGAACCTGCCATAGCAACAGGGCAATAGATGTAGCAGCAATAGTGTGGATAACTCCAAAGAAATTTTTTGGATCCAGGAGGGTTTCAACAGCGGTGCTGGGAAGCTCATGAGTAGGAGATTATGATTTTTTCATCTGAGGAGTATGATGCAGGAGAATTGCTCCAATGTCATCAAGTGCCAGCTAGCCAGCACATCAAGAGCGCATTCAATGGAAGAGGAGAGGTGCAGCCCTCTCACTTTCAAATTTCAAATTTTAATTTAATGTATTAAATGTTAGTAAGGCCAATAGAGCCGAAGCCATGCCTTCGAGCATGCTATAGTTGGTGTCACCTTAATGGCTGACAAGTTTATGGGGATCTAGATCCAATTCGTATTAGATGGCCCATTCAATGCAATTGAATGTAAATTAATGNAATTTAATGTATTAAATGTTAGTAAGGCCAATAGAGCCGAAGCCATGCCTTCGAGCATGCTATAGTTGGTGTCACCTTAATGGCTGACAGGTTTATGGGGATCTAGATCCAATTCGTATTAGATGGCCCATTCAATGCAATTGAATGTAAATTAATGAGACTTGGTAAGGATGGAGGGAAGCACTCGAGGAGCCTGATTTTGTAAAAACATCTTCTTTCGTTTTCAATAGAGTAGAGAGGAAGATAGAACAGAGGATAGAAAAAAGAGAGGGAGCCGAGACTCTATTGTAGTCCGAGCTCGAACACCGTGTAATTAGACATTTATGTTAATGCAAAGCATTTTTTCCTGCATATGTGTTTTATGTGTTTATGTGTCTTTTATGAATGTTGTGTGTTCATTCCTAATGTAGATGTATGTTAAGTTCCATCTGTATGAGATAGATAGATTTTCCTATCTATGAGTTCTTTGATTTCAGGTTTGGGTTCTTTGAGGCTTCATGCAAGGGGTTGCATGACAGAATACTGCGGGTTCTGTGAGCTAGTGCAAGGAGTGCACTTCTAAATTCTGTGGAGTTCATATAGAGATGTGCTAGAAGGGTGCACCAGCTGGAGTCACAAACTCAGGGAGAACCTCAAGGTTGTTGAACACCTTGGAGGTCGAACTGTGTAGAGGAGGGCATAGAGAGAAGACAGAATGTATGAAGTTCTGTAAAACTCTACCAAGAGGGCATTGAGCACATGCATACAGTGCACAGGAGGGACACTATTTCGAGTTCAAAGAGAAGAAGTGTTGAGAGGGAAGACATAATTACTGAGAATTATGTGAGACTCTGCCAAGAGGCATTGAGAAAATGCACATGATGCATTGAGGAGAACTCTATTTTGAGTTCGGTAAGAAGATAAAGTCACTAAGGATTCTAGAGAACTCTACTAGGAGCGCATTGAGTTGGAGCAAGTGTGCATAGAAGGAACCCTTTCGAATTCTAAAATAGGAGAAGTGTCAAGGAGAGACACTCACAGAGTTATTGAATACTCTATTAATCTCAGTAGGGAGGGCTTGAGCAGAGGGTCATCAGGAGGACACCAGATTTCCCTTTGAGGACACAAAAGGTTGAGAAAACCCTTTGAGGTTTCAGAGTTGACAAAGCTCAGGAGGGATAGCGTTCCTAGAATGCAGGCGATATTCAGAGGAATTGAGCTCACAAAGGAAGCAAAGGTTGAGGCCTTTGAAACTTTGAAAATATTCTAAGGGGAAGGAATAAGTTCTCAAGCTCAGGAGGGAGCATAGTTTTCATTAGATCAGCTGAAGAGAAAGAGATCTGGGTCATCGGATTTTGTGCAAAGAGCTGATATTCATCAGATCTGAGAGAAGGTGCACAAAGTTTAACCTCTAGGAGGTCGCGTAGGAGAGCAGCTGAAATGGACGGTGGAGACGCTTCGTGGAGAAGTGCTGAAATGTCAAGAGCCTAGGATCGCACCAAGTTGAGAGGGATTTAAGCGCTTAAAAGCATCCCAGGAAAGGATCGTATGGACGGTGAGAGGCCTTTGTGAAGGAAGTGTCGAATTTGTGATTCATTGGATCTTGCAGAATTGCAAGGTGATTATAGGCCAGTGAAACCTATCACCCAGGATTCAAGGGTCAATATGAGCCATTGACCTCATTTCAACCCACGTCATTGGATTGTTTCATGAACTTGGGGTTCATGAGTTTGGAGGGTAGACCAAATTATTGGTTTTGCGAAGTCTCGAGTCACGAGGAGTAAGGAAGGAGATTTAGACCATTGGATCCAAGCCACAGGAGAACCGTTGGATCATAACCTCTGTGTGGTATCGCGTATCGGGGGTTCGGGGTTGAAAGGATTTCTTTTCGATTGAAAAATTCATGAAGTGCTGAGCACTGATGGCTCTTGTGAACTCGTGTCACATCCATTAGGTGGGGACCGCATGGTTGATAGGTGGCACAAACATAGAGCACACAAAAAAGGAGGAAGAAGGCGACAGGTGGCGTACACACGTCACCTTGGAAGGGTTCAACCCATCACTGACTTATCGTGCTTCAAGATTTCACAAAGGAGGAACACGAAGGCTCAACACTCTAACTGATGAAGTCGCAAGTTGTGATTAGTGCTAGCACTTAGCCCTAGCTGATGGTTATGTGTGGAAGGCGCTAACAAGGAGGAGCCATACCTGTATCGCATCTCAAGTATCAGTGTTTGGAGAAGGAAGAGTTGAGGGTCTTCGACCCACAAACTTGCGAGTTGCGAAAGGTGCTTGTGCTAAGGCCAGTTGTGGTCACATGGAGATGTAAGGCTCACACCTGGTGTTAAGTTGTGCAGGGCAGGTTTTCATGAAGGACCTATGGATCGGATTCATGAGGTTCCAATAGGGATCCGAGGGAGCCACTTCGGCTCGAGGAGAATTTAAAATGATCCTGTGTGGATCACAGCCCGAGGGTCGGGGGTCTGCATCACTTTTCCATATGCATTTCAACACATCCTCGTGCACTAAGCATTTCCCTTATTTCTAAAATGCAGATACATTTCACTTGCTTACCTCTTTCATAGGCATGCCCTTAAGTTATTAGGGATACACACTCCCTTAGCACAACCATGAGATTTTGAACTTTCTCATGTCACTTCACTGCTTCTTCCATGAGGGTTGTTATCATTCCACATGGCTCCCTTTAACTTGATTAACTATATTATTCCAACAACAATTTTCATTCATTATAAGTTAAGTTTATTGACCTTACAATTTCCCATCAATCCCCCAGTCATGAGGGGTTATACATACAGGGTTTAATATATTTTATTAAATCATCAACTTATTATTGCCAAGGATTCTATCACTTCATGTTCAATTCCTTTAACCATGAGGAATTTTTCTATAAGGGTCTTGTCCCTCAAATAAACAACCATTACAGTTGTTAGAGGCCCTGACTGTCCACACTTGTAGGAAACCTCGCAATATATTTAGTTCATTCACATCTAATTCTTGCTATTAGTGCCTATTAGCATCATCCCACTCATGTAGGAGTAGCTATCATTCTACTAGAGAAACAATATTCTCCCTCTATTGCACATCCACCTATAACTCTTTTGTTGTAAGAATTTTCCAAAAGGAAACCTCAACCAAGGGCTTGTGTAGTTAACATATAAACTTCTCCAATGCAGGGGAATGTTTCTAACAGGATTGTATTTTCCTTGTTATACCAATCATGTGGCTAATTTTTGGCCCATCCATGCCTAGTGTTTAAATCTTACCCTGATAGATAGGGTAGGGTAGGGTGCCCTCCCCCCTAAATTTTTTCTAGCAAAATTTTATTCAACTCTTCCATGAGCCCATGTAGGCCAAGTTTTTTTTCCTTCTCTGATACCACTCTGTAACACACCCAACCCCTTAAGAACCCTTTTAAGGGATGGGGTATTAATTTTTCTCCTTATTGCAGCTTCTCTGAGTTCATCAAATAAGGTCATTGTTACCTTTTTCTCTCTGAGAGATTTCCAATAACTATAAACTCATCCAAAATTGAGTTCTGAGTCAAAATTTATGGCTTCCTGAACTTCTCGGGTGTTTTTGGTGAAAGGATAGGTGGCTCCACCTCATTTGTACCATCCTACATGGAAATGACATGACCTTGGTCGTCATCCTATAGCAATGACATGGCCATGGGAGGAGTGGTTGAATGGAATATCTCTCAATCTTCATGAATACCAAGATTTCGACCCTCTATCATTCATGTATAGGTCTACAACATCTCTGGAGATCCAAAGTCCTGAAGTCTCCTTTCACTTCAAAGTCTATGGTGGGGATCGATCCACCCTTAGATCTAACGGTTGATAATTTTCTGCACTTGACACAAGGTTTAGACTTGACAAGGGGTAGGGGTCCCACACCTAACTTGCAACCACTCCCATGATGCCATGTGGAACTATCCAGGAACACCACATCATAATGGTGTACACAGGCCCGTCCAATAGGATTTGGACACTATAGGAAGGGAACTTTGGCACTTCGGTACTTCATCACTTTGGTGTTCAACACACCTTACTACATCCTCAAGTTTTCCCCAAAGTCCCATATTTTCAAATTTCTAGAAGTCCCACCACGTACTCCAGTCTTTGGTGCTTCAACATATGGACTATGCAACAACATGTCAAATCTATTGAAGCCTCAAAGTACTGAAGTCTCAGACTTCCTTTCCATGTAATTTGGCCTTTATCATATGGCCTATGAACCAAAATGTCAAATCTTCCTAAGCCTCGAAGTCTTGAAGTCCCATACTTCCTTGCCACGTACTTTAGCCTTCGGTGCTTCAGAATGTTCTCACCCCTTGTGCCTCACATTTATTGGAGTAGGACTTTAAAAAAGCACTTATGATGTCCTTCCACTAGTTTATCAAATGTTCAAGAAAGGATCCCAACAGATCCTCATATCAACGTCTCATAATGCTCCTGAATTCCTCCCCATGATCTAACGGTTGGTGAAATTTTGCTTCTTCACGACTTTGCAAGTTCATGACCTTTCCTGTTCTTATCCCTTTGATTTCCCAAAAGGTTAACCTACCAGAGAGGTCAAAGGGGGGATGATTTCTTATTGTCAGTAGTAGTACTGCTTACTCTATTCTTCCACTGTACTCTATCTAACAGTTTAGATAAACCCCGAAGGGTACTTAGATCAATGGATCCTGTCACTTTGTGACTTTGTCATTCAGTGATTCTGACTGTTTCTAACTCTTTCACACCTAAAGTTGGTCAATGAGGAATGACTGTAACTGGTATCTAACTTTCGGGAAGGGTTCCAAAGGATCCTTAGATCTACGACTTGCATCACTTCATGAATTTGGCATGGTTTGAGTATTGTGAAGTTTACACATCCTAGAGTCCTAGACCTCCGAAGTCCCGAAGCTCGAATGACTTAGCTCCTTTTGAGCATAGCGAAGGTTTCCATGGTCCTGTTCATATGGGACTTTGATAAGCCCTAGAGAGATACACTATTAAATCTTAACCGATATTTGGTTAAGTCTGTGAACTTGAATTTGAGGTCACTTGGAAAACAAAAAAGGTTTGAAAGAAGCTCCTTTCATCTACACAGCTCGAAATCTATAGCAGGAAACAAGTAATTTCAAGGGAACTACAGGACTTGATCTACCCTGTAGAGTTTGTCCTAAATTTATATTTTCAAAATTGATCCTTGGGAAATACCTTTGAGGATTTTCCAACCATCACAGAGGCCAAATCCTTATGCCCCAATTTCATTTAAAAACCCATTACAAACAGTTGTCATTTTCTAGACACGAACATGTTGAAAATCCTTGACAAAATGTAAGAATAAAACTTTCCTTCAAATATTTCAAGATAATTATATTCAAATCTACAAGGAATGCACCAAATTTTTTGTCCTACAATCACCCGAAGGTAGGCATTTTCAAATGAAAACAAGAATTATTACCATTAATAATGAAATTCACATCTATAGCCCAATCACAGACACCCAAATCATTCATTTCAATTCAATTACATAGAATATGTGAAACACTTATCTATGTTGTAAGTTAGAGCTACCAAACTGACTATGGATGTTCACCTTTCCACCCAACCATAGGCTCAGATGCATTCACTCTTAGCACTCTGGCCACCCCTGTTCCAATCCATGATACCACCAGGGAGTTCTCTCTTTTCCTAGGGTCTTTCAGCTCAACTCTCAAACTCTCTTATGTTCTCTCCCACTTAGATATATCATTATTCCATGAGAGGGATTCTTCTTGACCTCAACTACAACAAGGGACAAATGTTACTCTCTATTTTTCCCATAGAAATCTAGTAGAATAGTTTTCTATCCACCAAGCAAGGGAGCCTGCCATGATCTCTCACATAATCACACCACTATGTTTATTGTCTTTATTAGAAAACACATTCTAGTCTCTCCTGTAATTATAATATCTTAATTTTTCATTTCTCTCTCTAAACTAGAGAGCCTCACATGCTGTCTTATTTATGAATCATCCTCATACCTATTTGTGTGTCTCTTCTTCTTATCGAGTGTTTTTCTCCTCCCCCCAGAAAGGTTTTGGACCTATCCTATTCCTTCTTCCAAAAGGAACTCATGTCAAATTGGTCCTACAGGAAGACTGCACTCTATGGTACTTTGGACTGACAATTTTTTGTCTTCTTAGCTAGGCCCTCCATGCTTCCATTCACTGGGGTAGTTGATTGTTCAACCACCATTCCTTTTCTCATTAAATAATTTTTCCTTGGGATGAGGATGAGGCTTATTATTCCAGATCAAATATTTCAGCAAAGAGTATTGGGTCATCTTGGCATGATGAACCCTCTCTACAGGTTTCCTCACTCTTTCCTCTAGTGGTATCATGGCTATTACTTCAAGGATTCACCCCCATAGTCAATTGTTGGAAATATAAACAATAATACATTTACATTTTTCTCATGCCATGGCATGTTAATAATAAGTAATAATTAATTACAAGTTAGGGGAAATAGGGGTATTACATCTGCGAGTTGCAGGTCATAAGGGTGCAGATGTACGTTGGTTTTAGTGGAGAAAAGTGTGGATAATATTGGTACTAGTCGTATATCTGTGGAAAGGTGTTTGAAGAAGATGGTATCTCTTGTTTTTTGAATATGACATGAACCAGGATGGTTTATTGATGAGAATGTATGCACCAGGTATTATTCATGAGTAAAGGTATTCCTTTTATATGTTTGGTTGAGGCTTGTATCATGGATGGTTGATGCAGGAGCATCGTCACCAACATACATCAATCCTACTGTAGGACAACTCAACATCAAGTGTGTGCATTCTAAATGTTTTGAGAGCCAAGGAGAGCGCATCAATTTGATATTTTGAAAATATTGTAATTAAAAGATCTTTTAATGTTTTGAGGAAAGAAACATTGTATACGATCACAAAGGATTGTAATTTATTTAATAAGGTCCAATATTGTACAGATATTGAGTAGTGACTCATATCTGGGTTGTAAATTCCATTTATTGCAATAATCCTTAGTGGTATAATGCTTTGATTATGTTATGAAAGCACTATCATAGTCAGTAGGAAGGCTCAAGAAGCCCCTCCATGTATAAATATATGTAATCTATGCCCAAATGAGGTTGTTGAGAATTATTATTTTCTATTGAAGTTATTGTAAATTGTTGTCAACGAGAAGTTGAGAGTTGAAATAACTCTTTGTAAGAATGCTTTGCTGAAGCAATATAATAGAGGAGTATTTCTTTCAAACTTTGAGTTTGTACATGTTTTCTTATGAGTTAATTGGGTAATGTCATTTTATTTTCTTTCTATGTTTTATATGCCTATGTATGCATTTCATGGTTAATTGAATGAACCTATAGTGTTATGTAAGTTTCAATTGTTTCTCTTTTGAAGCATTGGTGCAAGGAGTGCACAGTAGCCACACAAGGAGTGCGAAGGGATAGTCATCTTTAGACTCAAAAGCTCAGAAGAGATAATGTGAAATTGTGTAGGGTGAGTGGAAGGAGTGCACACATACTCATGTGAGTATAGGATCTCGAGAAGACCCTTGCAAGGCGTTCATAGGGACAACACTTATTCAAGTGTTGAAGAGTATCAAGGAAATGAATGCAAGGAGTGTGTGGGAATATTTTCCAGAAATATTCAAGTGTCAAGTTTTCAGAGGAGCACAAGGTGTGCATAGAAGAACCAAATCATTTGAGTGTTAAATCTCAGGAGAAAGAGTGACCATAATCTTTGAAGGGAATAATCCTTTCATTTTTTATGTCAAGTGGACGAGATGCTCCCAAGTAGGAGAAGATATTTCCTAGTTGTCACATCTGGGAAGGAAAAGTAGCATGGGTGTTAACCCTTTAAGTCCTTCGGAATTTGCATATTCGGAGATTTATGTGTGGTGTGTGAAAAGGAGACTAGTTTCCCAAAGTCATAGGAACTGAAGATGATCTACACCATCCAATCGTGGGGACATGTGTCCACAAATGTAGAGTAGTTTGGAATTTTGACTATCCGGACTAGTTGGAGTGTGATTGTGGAAGTGTGCAAGCTTCCTGAGGTTTTGAAGCCCTAAATGAGTCTTAATCGTCAGTGCAAAGAACCACTTGTAAGAAAATATCGAATTTGAAATAATTGGTACCTTAGAGGAATGGAAGCATAAGTCTGTTTGGGTCAAGAAATCTTGAAGGATCGAAGACCAGAGTAGATCACAATCATCCATTCATGAGGATAGATGGATCATTGATCACATCCTTTGTGAGCTTTCCAGTTTGGCACTTTGTAGAATATGATGTGTTGAGTTGTGGAAGGTTCCTAAACCTAAAGCACAGAACACAGATCTACCGTTGATTTGAGGCAAGAGCCAACCATCAGATCTATCTTTTTGGAGTTCGTGAATTCAGGGTAGTTTCATGTTGGAGAGGGTAAATATCATGAAGTACGGAGGCCTGAAACATCTGTAAGTCATATCTCTCAACATATGTTGAGGACCATCGATCATTCCTTTTTGTTCAATTTTCCGCTAGATCGACATTTTGGAGGAACGCCATGTATGGTTGTTGGAACTCTTAAATCCTGAAATACCAAAGTGTCGTAGTCTGTGTCATTTAAGGTATTTTATCCCACGGACTTGGCCAAAGGTCACGTGGATATCTCTGCATGGATAAATATACCCTCACGAATTTGAAATTGTGTGCAGGATAAGGAAAAAAGGCATGTGGTATAATATTTAGAGGGCTCATCATGATCCCAAGAGATTATTCAGCTCCATATTGTGTACAATCCTAGACTGGGAGGTTGTGTGAGCCCCAAGAGGTGGTGGGGGTTTGCATCAAGTGGTATGAGAGCATAGATCTTTTCTGTAGACAATAGGCAAAGATAGAAAGAAGAAGACTTGGAACCATGCCGACATGGAGACATAGAGATGGGCCAATGGTAAATGCAGCCATGGAAGAGGAGATAAGAAAAATTCATGCAAGGTTATACACCATGGAGACAATGTAGAGAATATCACCTTATGTTGGTGATGTCAGTGAATATGAGAATGAAGATGTAGAATATGAAGAATTTGTAGGAGAATAAGAAGGAGAGGAGAGACTCCTAAGATTTGTTTTCAAGATGGGAACCAAAGTGAAGATAGAGGTCCCAATGTATGAAGGTAATTTGGATGTGGAGGAATTTCTTGACTAGATAAGTGTTTTAGACAAGTACTTAAATTATGAGGATATTGATGATGAAAAGAAAGTAAAGCATGTTGTGACTAGGTTGAAAGGACATGCAACATTATGGTGGGATGAATTGCAAGATGACAGAAGATGCAAAGGTAATTCCAAAATCAAGAGTTGGGATAGAATGGTAGCTAAATTAAAATCTAAGTTCATACCTAATGATTATCAAGTGAATCTTTTCAGAAAGATACAGAACCTAAGACATAAAGGTTTTTCGGTGAAGGAATACACTGAAGAGTTTTATAAGCTAAACATTAGAGAAGGACATAGATATAATGATGAAGAAAAGGTTTCCAGGTATATTAATGGCCTAAGACATGAGATTCAGGATTAAATCAACATGATGACTATGAGAACAGTGGAGGATTCTTATCAAATATCCCTAAAAGTAGAAGAGAAGTTGTCAAGAATGCAGAGTCAAATAAATAGAGGAAAATTTCCAAATAGAGGCAAACAAATAGTTAGAGAAAAGTTCCAGAAGCCCAAACCAGAATCTGGAATATATCACAATCGGGCAGAAAGAGGAGCTAGTTCTTGAGGAGGAAAATATGGTGGAAGAACCTCCTTTCTGAAAGGAAGAGGAAGAGGCAGAGGAGGAGAAGTGAAGTGTTACACCTGTGGAACGATAGGGCACATGTCTTGGGAGAAAAAATACAAGAGGTGGCGAAGCTCACATTTCTAAAGTGCAGAAGAGGAATATAGAGACAGAGATGAAAAAAAAATAGTGGAAGAAGGGAGATCACTCATGATGAGGAAAGTTCTCACGAATCTAGAGAAAGAGGTAAGAGAACCAGTCCAGAGGAAAAATCTGTTTAGAACTGATTTCATGACTAGAGATAGGGTATGGAAGGTGATCATAGATAGTGGAAGCACTGATAATTTAGTATCCACATAGATGGTGGAAAAAATGAAGTTGGAGATGACTAAACATCTGAATCTGTACAAGGTATCATGGTTGCAGAAAGGACATCAAGTAATGGTAAGTCGACAATGCAAGGTTGAATTTAATATAGGTGGTTATAATGATGAATTTCTATGTGATGTCATACCTATGGATGTTTGTCATGTTTTGTTTGGAACACCGTGGAAATATGAAAGGAATTTCATACATGAGGGGAGAAAGAAAACATATACCCTGGAGAAGAATGGGTGTAAACATATGTTGTTTCCAATAGAATATAAAGGAGCCAAAGAAGAATCAAGTCCAAGTATACTTCTCATGAGTTGGAAGGAAATCTTGAAAGGAGTCAAGAAAGAAGAGGAAATGTAGTTTGTTGTTGTAGGTAGGCTAAGAGTAATTCTCACAAGTACATCTATGGATGATTTTCCTATAGAAGTCTAGGAATTATTGGATTAGTTTGTAAATATTGTGGTGGATGAGTTACCTCACTCTTTACCTCCCATATTAGTCACCATATTGACCTTATTCTAGGAGCAAGTTTTCCAAATAAAGCAGTGTAAAAATTAACACCTCGATAGAATGAAGAGGTCAAAAATCAAGTCCATGAGTTGTTGGATAAAGTTTTAGTTAGGGAAACTTTGAGCTTATTTGTCATACCAACTATGTTGATTTCAATGAAAGATGGAGGTTGGAGAATGTGCACAGATTCTAGAGCCATCAACAAGAAAACCATCATGTATAGATTTCATTTACCCAGAATGGATGATTTGATGGATTATTTAAGTGGAGCTAGTTATTTTTCCAAGATAGACTTGAATATTGGTTACCATCAGATAAGGATGAGAGAAGGAGATTAATGGAAGACAACATTCAAAATGAATGAAGGAGTGTATGAGTGGTTGGTTATGTCATTTGGTTTAAGCAATGCACATAGTAGATTTATGAGGTTGATGATTGAAGTATTCAAATATTTTATTGGTAAGTTTGTAATTGTCTATTTGGATGATATATTATTATTCAATAAGAATTATGGAGAGAACTTGAGGTAGTTAAAGATGGTGTTGAGAAGACTACAAAAAGAGAAGCTGTTAGTAAATTTGCGGAAATGTTCTTTCATGAAAACAAAACTTATATATTTATGATTCGTAATCTCTTCAAATGAGTTGAAGATGGACCCAAATAATGTGAGGGAAATAAGATATTGGCCTTATCAAAGAAGTGTGTTTGAGGTAATAAGTTTTCATGGAATGGCGAGTTTTTACAGGAAATTCATCAAGAATTTCAGTAGTATTTGTGCACCTATACTCGACACCGTAAAGAAAGAGTGTAAGTATTTTAATTGGACAAAGGACGCTGAGAAAGGTTTTAGGGAGTTGAAAGAAAATATAACATAACAACCTATTCTATTTCTACCATATTTTAAGAAGACATTTCAAGTTAAATGTGATTCTAGTGGAGTAGCCATTGGCATAGTTTTAAGTCAAGACAATAAGTCGATTGCTTATTTCAGTGAGAAGATGAATGATATTAAGAGAAAGTATTCCACATATGATAAATAATTTTATATTTTGATTCAATCTTTGAAAATATGGAGGCATTATCTTATCTCAAAAGAGTTTGTTTTATATTCTGATAATCAAGCATTGCAGTTTATAACCAGACAAGAGAAATTGAATTAGAGACATGTTAAATGGGTAGAATTCATGCAGAATTTTACTTTTGTTTTTAAGCATATTAGTGGGAACACTATCAAAGTTGCAGATGCTTTGAGCAGGAGATGTTTGATCTTGCCGGAATTTCAGGTGGAGACCCTAGGATTTGAACACCTCTCGAAGATGTATCAAGAAGATCCAGATTTCAAAGAAGCTTATGAAGCATGTGAGAACCCTTTGCTGAGGGACAGAAGTTAGTGGATGGAATATTTGATCCAGAGAGGATTGCTATTCAAAGGAAACCAATTGTGTATCCCAAAATGTTCAAAGGGATAACTTGTTGAATGAAAAGCATAGCGAAGGTTTGGCTGGATATTTTGGACATGATATGACATATGCACAGTTGAGTTCTTCATATTTTTGTCCAGGTATGAGCTCCATTGTAAAGAAATTTGTGGATAGATTTAGAATATGCCAATATGCAAAAGGAAAGAAACAGAACACTGCATTGTATCAACCATTTCCTATTCCAGACAGGCCATGGGATGCTATAAGTATGGATTTTGTTCTGGGATTTCCTAGAACCCAGAGAGGAAGTGATTCAATCTTTGTAGTGGTTGACATATTTTCAAATATGGCACATTTCATACCATTTCATAAGGCTAGCGATGTTGCTCAGATAGAATTTTTTTTTTCAAGGAGATTGTGAGATTACATGGATTTCCAAGGAGCATAGTTTCATACAGAGACACTAAATTTGTGGGATACTTTTGGAGAATATTGTATAAGAAGCTGGGGACAAAGTTTTCTTTCAGTTCAACATATCATCCTCAAACGGATGGACAAACTGAAGTAGTAAATTGAATCTTGGGGAACCTATTGAGGAGTTTGGTCATTGATCATAACAACCAGTGGGATCAAATTCTTCTCTAAGCAAAGTTAGCATATAATGACTCATCGAATAGGAGAATTGGAAAAAAACCATTCCAGATAATGTATGGAATGAATCCAAGAGGAATTTCATAGTTAATATATTTGGGACGAGATGAGTTTTGAAGCACAGGAGAAGAAGTTTTTTCTGCAGAGAAGCAAAAATTACATGATCAGATTAAGGGACAAATACATAATAGAAACCATAAATACAAAAGAAGAGTAGACCAAAGAAGAAGAGAGGTTCATTTCAAAGTTGGATATTAGGTTTTGGTACATCTGAGAAAAGATATATTTCTGAAAGGAGATTATAACAAGATGAAGATGAAGAAGATAGGACCATGTAATATGCTCATAAATGTTTTTGTGAATGCTTATGAGATTGAGTTTCCAAAAGACATTGGAATATCGCCAATATTCAATGTAGTAGGCATGTATCCTTAAATTATGGATGATATAGATGGTCAGGAGGAGATTTAGTGGAGCCCGCAAATTCCCATAGAACAAAATCAATAGATAGATAAGATCTTAGATCAAGGGATTGATAAGAAGACCAAAGGAATATTTATTATGAGTATCTGGTTAAGTGGAAGGACCATCCAACAAAAGATTCCAATTGGATAACTGAAGCTGATATCAAGAAGCATGGAAAGACAGTGTAGGAGATCATGGAAAGGAGTCCATGAATATTTTGTCTAGAGTATGATGCAGGAGCATTGTCATCAATGTACATCAAACCGAGTGGAGGAAAACTCGACATCAAGAACATGATTTCAAATTGTTTTCAAACCCAAGGAGAGTGCATAAATTTGATAAAAGATTGTAATTAAAAGAGCTTTTAATGTTTTGAGGAAAGAACCATTGTATAAGATCACAAAGGATTGTAATGTCTTTAATAAGCTATAGGATTTTACAAATATTGAGAAGTGACTCGTATCTTGGTTGTAAATTCCATTTATTGTAATAATCCTTTGTGGTAGAATGCTTTGATTATGATATGAAAGCACTAACGTCCTTGGTAGGAAGGCTCAAGAATCCCTTTGTGTATAAATATATGTAATCTATGCCCAAATGAGGCTACTGAGAATTGTTATTTGTTGTTGAAGTTATTGTAAATTATTGTCAAGGAGAAGTTTAGAGCTGCAAGAACTCTTTGTAAGAATTCTTTGTTGAAGGAATATAATAGAGTTGTATTACTTTCATACTTTGAGTTTGTACATGTTTTCTTATGAGTTAATTGGGTAATGTCATGTTATTTTCTTTATGTGTTTTATATTCCTGTGTATGCATTTCATGGTTAATTGAATGAACCTATAGTGTTCTTTAAGTTTCAATTGTTTCTCTTTTGAAACATTGTTGCAAGGAGTCCATAGTAGCCATGCAAGGAGTGCAAAAGCAAAGTCGTTTTCAGACTCAAAAGCTCAGAATAGATAGCATGAAATTTTGCAGGGTGATTGCAAGGAGTGCACATATACTCATTTGAGTATATGAGCTCGGGAATACCCTTGCAAGGAATGCATAGGGCCAATAATTAGTCAAGTGTTGAAGAGTCTCAAGGAAACAAATGCAAGGAGTGTGTGGGAATATTTTCTAGAAATATTCAAGTGTTAAGTTTTCAGAGGAGCACAAGTTGTGCGTAGAAGACCCAAATCATTTAAGTGTTAAATGTCAGGAGAAAGAGCGACCAAAATCTTTGAATGGAAGAATCCTTTCATCTTCGAGGTTGAGTGGAAGAGATTTTCCCGAGAAGGAGAAAAATTTTCCTAGCCGTGATATTTGGGAAAGTAGCATGGGTGTTAACCGTTGAAGTCCTTTGGACTTTACATATTCAAAGGTTTCTGTGTCGTGTGTGCAAAGGAAACTAGTTTCCCGAAGTCTTGGGAACCAGAGAAGATATGGATCATCTGATCATGGGGACATGTTCCCACATATATAGAGTAGTTCAAAATTCCAACTATCTAGAAGAAATAGAGTGTGATTGTGGAAGTGTGAAGACTTACTGAAGTTATGAAGCCTGGAACGAATCTTAACCGTCAGTGTGAAGAGCCACATGTCAACATATCTCGTAGTTTGGAGATCTGGTACCCCAAAGGAATGAAGGTGTAATTTTGTTTGGGTCGAGAACTCATAAAGACCCAAGGGCCAGATTAGAACCCAACTATCCAGTCACGACGACAGGTGGACTATTGATCATTCCCTTCGTGAGCTCGACCATTTGACACTCCAAAGGATTTGATGTGTTGAGTTGTGGAATGTTTTTAAGCCCGAAGCGTGGAGCACATATCCACCATTGATCTGAGGCAAGAGTTGGTCGTCTGATCTATCTATTCATAGTTTGCAAATTCAAGGTAGTTAGATGTTGGAGCAGGTAAATCTCCTGAAGTACGAAGGCCTGAAACATTTGTAACTCATAGATCTCAAAATACATTGAGGACCATCGATCCTTAATTTTTTTTTGGTTGTTCACTAGTTCGCTGTTCGTGAGGAACGTCATGTATAGTTGTTGTAACTCTCGAAGCCCAAAATATCGGAGGGTCGTAGTCCTCGCCATTCAAGACTTTTTATCCCATGGACTTGGACAAAGGTCACATGGATTTCTCCGTGTGGATAAATAGACCCTCGCGAATTTGAAATTTCATGCAGGATAAGGGAAAAGGATGGTATAATATTTTGAGGGCTCAGCAGGAACCCGAGAGCTTATTAGGCTCCATACTGTGTGCGATCCTATATTGGGAGGTTATGCGAGCCCTAGGAGGTGGTGGGGGTTTACGTCAAGTGGTATCAGAGAACAGATATTGTCAATAGATAGTAGGAAAATATAGAAAGGAAAAGAATTGGAACCATGTCGCCAAGGAGATGCAGAGACATGCCAGTGGTAAATGCAGCCATGGAAGAGGATATGAGAAAAATTCATGAAGTGTTAGATGCCATGGAGACAATGAAGAGAAGAGCACCTAATGTTGGTGACATCATTGAATCTGAGAATGAAGATGTAGAAGCTGAAGAAAATGTAGGAGAAAAATAAGCAGAGGAGCAACTGTTGAGAGATGTTGTCAAGATGGGAACCAAAGTGAAGATGGAGGTCCCAATGTATGAAGGTAATTTGGATGTGGGGGAATTGCTTGAGTGGATAAGTTATTTAGACAAATACTTAGATTATGAGGAGATTGACGATGGAAATAAAGTGAAGCATGTTGTGACTAGGTTGAAAGGACATGCAACATTATGGTGGGACGAATTGCAAGCTGACAAAAGATGCAAAGGTAAGTCCAAAATAAAGAGTTGGGATAGAATGGTAGATAAATTAAAATCTAAGTTCATACCCAAGAATTATCAAGTGAATTTTTTTATAAAGATACAGAACCAGAGATAGAAAGGTTTGTCAGTGAAGGAATACATTGAAGAGTTTTATAAGCTAAACATTAGAGTAGGACATAGAGAGAATGATGAAGAAAACATCGACGAGTATATTAATGGTTTGAGATATGAGATTAAGGATGAAATCAACATGATGACTATGCGAACAGTGGAGGATTATTATCAGGTATCCATGTTTTGTTGGGAAAAATACCCTACGGACTAGCAAACTAGGGTCAGACTTGCATGCATATTTTGACCGTAAAGACATTACTTTTTAACCTACCACCCAAAACTTAAACCCCTCTTTCACAATACATGCACGGAAAGGAACTACTAACCTTGTTACTGGCATTTGGTGTAGATCCTCCGTTGCGCTTTGACCGCTTACCATAGATGATTTTAGGGGCTAAATTTCGCTCATGGGCTAATTTTACATGGTTTTTCCAAAAACGAGATTCGCTATTTTAAAAAAGATTCGCCCAAATTCTATAGGATAAAATTATTTAACCTTAAAAATCGCCAAAATTTTACAAAAACTATATAAAATCCTTATAAATTTGAATAATTTTACAAAAATATCGCCAAACATTTATAGTTGGCATATGAAGGATTAGTAAGATTCGCCAAGGTTTCTATATTTTAAAATAAATTTCCATCCTTAAAATCATCCCTGCCGCTTACTTACACTGCTCCTTCCAAAGATAACCTGTAGTCAAAACAAACAACAATGCATGCACACTACTTTTCTACTTGAGGGTTAGAAATTAAGCATAAATTAACCAAACCATAGATAACTCATGCATTGGGATGGGGAAAGTATTCTTTTATTATTTGAAAAATGAATCAACTTACAATCAAAGTTGAGACCGGTCACCGCTCCTTGATCTTGATCCTGGGCTCCTCTTCTTCTGTCCTCCAAATACTTTGCGCTAAATCTCCTTTGGCATGAGGAAAGGCTAAAGGGTTGGGACAATGGATTCGGCAAATGGGAAGAGTTTCTTTGCTATATTTTTTCCTCCTCCAAATGGTACCCCTACCCCTTCTTTTATAGGCTAGAAGGAGCTAGGGTTTTGGACGAACCCTCGGCCATGCATGGCCGAGAGTTTCAGTTAACTAACCCTTGCTTTTTGTTCCATCAGAAAATTTCCTTTTTTGTGTGATTTGTTAGGTACACGTGGGTTGTAGTGGGCCTGCCAACATGCACACGCGTGTAGTAATGGGTTAGGGCGCATGGGCCTTGACACAAGAGGATTTCCAAAGAGTTGTTCAGCAAATGTTTTGGCAATGAAGGGATATGAGTTGGCCTGATGCCAGGTTAGCATGTGTGGTGCAATTTAGGGTTATAACAGATGCCCCCTAATGTGTGAGGTCAGAAGAGCATCTGATTGCCGAAATACATTACCAATCTTTTACCAATCTTTACTAATGTGCTGAATGAGTGAGCCCAAGGATCAGGAACCAGGAAGCGTCGTCTGCAAAATAACAAATGTCTCACCAAGGAGGGAATACCCATACTCGGGATAAAATAGAACCATGGCTACCAACCAAATACACTTTAGATCCATGTCAAATAAATATAAAGAGTAGTCGCAAATAATACACAATGGAGCTACATCTCGGAATCAAAAAGATAGACATATAGAGTACCCATCTTCCAGAAGATGATTCGGCCTGATGGTTGTACTTCAGAGCTCAAGCAACAACTTCAAAATCTTCTAAAACTTGGGTAGGAGCATAATATGAGTGTATGAATGCACTACCCAGAGGTCTTCGATGGATCATCGGTTATGGACTTGATAATCGTGATGATCAGACTGAAGGTTTCAGTGACTTCGAACAAGGACTTGATTGGATGTTCAGGATGGCTGGGTATGCGGACAAGAAACATATTGCAGAGGGGCCGAATCAGGCTTAGTGACAAACTTCCCTTGGATAATAACACGACAAGTGATAAGACTCAGGTAGCATATATGTTAATCATAAGTCTACGAAGCAGGAGGCAATGAAAAATCTCCATATGTTTGGAAGAGTAACCAAACGGTGGAGGACACAACTCTATATAGCGAGAAAAGCTTCCTAAGGTCATACTACATCCCATAGTTTGATGATCAAACGGACAGATGTGCTTTATCCAAGGGTGACTCATTATGCTGCCAATAAAGAAAATACTTTTCCCATCCTCTTTTTGGGGTATATTTGATTTTTTTGTTCTTTTTTTTTTTGAAAAAGAATAAAGGAATATTACGTTACAATGGAGGAATGAGTACTGCAAACATAGAAGCTCGAGGCACAAGGGAAAGACTGATGTTCTGGTAAAATAATACTCAGGAAAAATCCTGCGGCGGCCAAAGGTGTTCAGACGCAGAAGCAAACTGTCACAAGGCTGGTGGATAAGGTATGCAAATGCGGTTGATAAAACACACAATGGTAACGTCCTTCGATGTAAGTTTAACGAGCCCAGAGAAGGTAAGATCGGTGGTTTTTTATATTTAGAGAGTCTAAAAAAGAATAAAAGGAGACTCCACTGGGGTACCTTTTTCGACAATAGTCTAGTCGGTTCGAAAAAGGGATAAACTAGCACCGATTAGACGTCAATTCAAAACCATTTTAACGAGCGTGACAAGGACAAGATCACTCAGCTATTTTTTCACTTTTAAGGAGTATGAAAAAAGCTTAACTATGGACTCTGTTAGGAATATTCTTCTGGACCAATTTAATGAGTGTGAAATAATAAGGTCACTCGACGATCTTTTCAATTTTAGGGAGTCTGAAAAGAGCTTAACTATGGACTCCGCGGGGGTTTCTTTTTCGTAAATTTAGTCCCTCAGGCCCGAAAAAGGAATAAAATTATACCTGAGGATACTCTTCTAAAGAATAGGAATTCAATAGAGTATAACTTTGTTCGTACCGTTGACCGTCCAGACCAAAAAAGGGGTAAACTACCGCCGGACAAACGTGACTTCAAATTTTAGTTTAACGAGCCTGAAAGGTCACAAGATCACTCGGAAATCTTTTCATTTTTAGAGGGTCTGAAAAGTGCTTAAAAGGAGACCCGTTTATGTTTTGGGTGTCCTAAGGGTGAGACAAAGAGTGAACAAGACCCATGCAAATGAGGCTCAAACTCATATTCAGGAAAGACTATACAGACTCCAGAGCCTACAGTGTTTTTTAGAAATGGCATGGACACCATAATGCAACCAGGACGTACCTAGGGCATCCATGTTCTAGTAAGCTCTACCACCAAGTCGCGACACTTCTAGAGTAGATATGATGGTTCCATGTCACAACCTGATGGGATTGATCCTATAGAATGAGAAAAAGGAAACGAGATGCAAAATTTGGGGTAACATCCTAACCTATATGCTCAAGTTGATTTTTTTTTTTTGAATTTTTTTTTTTTTATGGACCGTCAAGATTTTTTCGAAACTCAAAAAACAAATTTGTCCCAAAACCTGATCAAATCCCTCCCATATAACTCCTGGATCACTCTAAATGGTTTTTGATATAAATAAACTCATAAGGGGGGCCAAAAAAGTGACAAAAAGAGGCCAAAAAGTCTATAAATAGAAGCTGACAGCTCATTATCACCATTGTTGATTTGGAAATTGACTCTGGAGCCAAAAGACCCCCTTTGCCAAAGATGGTGATTCCGGGAGCTACAGTGGACGAAACAAAATTCTGCTTGGACCAAGTAAGTACAAACTCCCTTATCTAGCTAGTCAATACCTCATTTCAGTCATTTAAGTTATTTTTTGGGTGGGCGTCGACCTTAAAAAGGTTGGCCCTAGGTACACGCGTGCATAGTAAAGCCTGCACATGTGTACATGCGACTGTCACCTCTACAGGCCGCGTGTACCCCCCTATTGATGGAAAAGAAAATTAAAAGAAGTATTGACCCTCCTTTACCTTGTTGTGTTGGTAGGATGTATGTCCAGTGGAGGGAAAGGGAGCACGAGGAAATCAGTGAGTTGGTTGCTGTAGATCCGAATGTTGTGGCCATGTTAATGAAATGCAGTTTGTTCAAATTCTTTTTATGTCCATTTATGCGTGCGCAACCAAGGATACTGAACGCCTTGATTGATTATTGGAATCCTGATGCAGAGGCCTTTATGTTAGAGGGGCAATCATTGGTGCCCACCATCGAGGACATTTACTTTCTGACTGGTCTCTTGAGGAGAGGGGAACCAGTCAACTTCCAGAATTTTCCTGCGGAGCCGAGCAAGATCTCGGAGTTGACAGCTGAGTACTTTGAGGCTGGGATCGAATGTACAAGTTCCTAGGTACCCATTATCAATATTACCAACTTAGCACTACAAACTATCTTGTTACTTATTGGGTGGATTACCGGCTCAACAGTCGTGCATAAGGCTTCGCGTGCACAGATGAACTATGCCATCCAATGCAAGAATGCACAAATTTTTGATTGGAGTACCACACTGCTGGAGTGTATGAAGAGGCAATTGACATATTGTTGACAGCAGACACAGAGGAACTTCGGGTTCGAGACTATCTTGTGTTCATTCTTTTTCGAGAGAGTTTCGTGTTTCAGTCCTCGGGTTGTAATATGAGGACATCTGGCCTCTTTCCCTACAGTGTGCATATGGGAAGTGCTACTACCGCGACAGGGTGGTGGAAGGACCGTTGAGGCCTTCGACGATGACTTTTTTGCTTGGCTATCATGACAGATCCCGGATATCAAGGACTACCCATACACAGGGATAGACTTCTCTAGAGATCCGGAGATACCCGTGCCTCCTAGTGAGGAGCGAGGGGAGATGGGTAAGTCTCCTCCTTTGTAGTTTTTTTTTTGTTTTCATATGTAATTTTTTTTTTTTTTTGTTATATATATAATTTTTTTGTATGCCAGAGTATTTGATGGGTCAACATTTATTGCATGCAGATGTGGGACCCATGCGACCTGCCAACTATGCACAGAACAGGCATTGCCCACGACTGGAAGCCACGGTTGTCGCCTCTAGGGGAGAAGCAGTAGCAGGGAACCTCCTAGCAGGAGAGGCCGAGAGGGTCCTTAGGCGAATTGAGCAGAACTTTACTGTGCTCACTCGCACAGTCCCGATGGCAGAGATAGAGGACCTGCCGCCATCCATGCAGCCTCATGTTGTGGGGGCACCTCGGACATGGGTCCGTTTGTTTAGGCATTTAGCCTGTGCAGTAGATGATTATAACAGGGCCCATAGGCCCTGAACAGACTTTATACTTTTTATGTGCCACGAGCACTTTGTTGTATATATTTTTTGAGGGCATAAGCCCGATGACTCATTACTATTCCCATTTTTGAGGTGCTTGCATCCATCTATGTACTCCAGTGATTTTATGATGTTTATATATCGTTTTTATATTTTTTGTGTCGTATGGATTATGTGTGCAAAAATGTATTTACATGTTTATGTCCATGATCATTTTATATGTGGGCAAGATGCCAATCTAAAATGTGATTAGCTAGAGTATCTGTAATTTGGTTTAGTCTCCTAGGAACATGAAAATATGTAATATAATCAAAATTTCATTCTAAGAGACGTACCCTAAGGAATCGTCGGTGTAAATTTGGATCATGAACTCGGTATACTCTGTTTAGCTGCGACAAAACCAGTTGAGCATCAAGATAGACCCGGAGATGAGAGATACCCAATGAAAAGGCATCATGAAGCAACTCAATAACTGCACTATACTCAGCGACATTATTTGTGGTGTCGCCTAAGCATATACCTCCGGAAGATAACAACTGACCCTGTGGTGTAAAGATTACCCAAGCTGCGGAGGCAATCCTCTGCATGTGTTGACTAGCACCGTCCGCATACCCAACGAACACCTTGGACTCACTTGACATCTGCCATATTGACAGAAGATAACATCAATGACACATCCATAACACTTTTTAAAAGAAACGTAAAAAAGTAATAGTACAAAGACTATACATATGTTACAAAAAGTTACCCAAAGTGACCTATCTATGAGTAATACTTCTTGAGGTAGAGCCCATTTCTAGGCTCCGCCAACACATTCCCTTCAAAATCAAC
>JASDQU010739226.1:87509-97600 GCA_032191745.1 Picea mariana | reverse complement strand
TTTTTTCTGTCAACTATCAACTGAGAAAAAGTAGGCTAAGGGTAAGATGACCTAACCTACTGACTGTTTAACCCTAGAATAAAACACCTGAGAGGAATACTTCTCAGCAAAGGAGGGGATGACTGCCCCACCCTGAACAAAGAGTAGCCTGTCAAGAACGCTACTGTCACTAAAACAACATGTGTGCGAACATGTTCTGAGCTGAAACAAGACGCGTGTACATGCGGGCTGACCTTGTACAGGCCGCATGTATGTATAACTTCTAAGACAAAGATGAAAACAGGCAGTCCATACTAGGAAGAGGCCTCTAGTATTGACAACCAGGGTCCCTTGAAGGCTTGGATGATTTTTCTAATAGAAAAGAAAAAATAATGCAAGGAATAACAAGGTAAAAAAGAAATCTGAAATATCACTGTGAACCAGCAAGACTCAGACAGGATTCCAGAAAACCTCGTGAGAATGTATAATTCTGACAGGGAAGAGGTGGACTGCCTCTACAGGTCTCTGGACTCCTACACACTATTATTATCCCTACAGTTATCATTCACACGTGGGTTGTAAGAGGATAGGGCATGGGTACACGCGTCCAGGCCCTATGCAGGACGCGTGTACCTCTGTGTGTCCCGAAAACTACCGTCAAGAAGAAGTCAGGGAAAACTAGTATGAAGAATCAGGCTCCCTGCTCGCTCAAACCTTATAGAAAAAGACATGCAAAGAAACAGAAAATTTAATATTTTAAACTACCGAAAAAACTCAACTAAATTCAGAAACCCTAAAGAGTATCTTCCCCAGTGGATTCGCCAATTCTGTTGTTGGGAAAAATACCCTACGGAATAGCAAACTAGGGTTAGAATTGCATGCAAATTTTGACCGTAAAGAAATTACTTTTTAACCTACCACCCAAAACTTAAAACCCTCTTTCACAATACATGCATGGAAAGGAACTACTAACCTTGTTACTGGCATTTGGTGTATATCCTCCATTGCGCTTCGACCACTTACTTACGCTGCTCCTTCCAAAGATAACCTGTAGTCAAAAAAAACAACAATGCATGCACGCTACTTTTCTACTTGAGGGTTATAAATTAAGCATAAATTAACCAAACCATAGATCAATCATGAATTGGGATAGGAAAAGTATTCTTTTATTATTTGAAAAATGAATCAACTTACAATCAAAGTCGAGACCGACCACCGCTCCTTGATCCTAATCTTGGGCTCCTCTTCTTCTGTCCTCCAACTACTTTGCGTTAAATCTCCTTTGGCATGAGGAAAGGCTAAAGGGTTGGGACAATGGATTCGAAAAATGGGTAGAGCTTCTTTTCTATATTTTTTCCTCCTCCAAATGGTACCCCTACCCCTTCTCTTATAGGCTAGAAGGAGCTAGGGTTTTGGACGAACCCTCGGCCATGCATGGCCGGGAGTTTCAGTTAACTGGCCCATAGCTTTTTGTTCCATTGGAAACTTTCCTTTTTTTGTGCTTTGTTAGGTACACGTGGGTTGTAGTGGGCCTGCCAGCATGCACATGCGTGCAACAATGGGTTAGGGCGTGTGGGCCTTGACACAAGAGGATTTCCAAAGAGTTGTTTAACAGATGTTTTGGCAATGAAGGGATATGAGTTGGCCTAATGCCAGGCAAGCATGTGTGGTGCAATTTAGGGTTATAACACCATGAAAGAATAAGAGAAGTTGGCAAGAAAGAAGATTCAAATAAATAGAGGAAAAATTCCAAGCATAGGAAGAGGAATAGTCAAAGAAAAGTTCCAAAATCCCATACCAGAAGCTGGAAGATATCGCAGTCAGATAGAAAGAGGAGGTAGTTCTCAAGGAGGATACTATGGTGAAATAACCTCTTTTCCAAAAGGAATAAGAAGAGGCGGAGGAGGAGAAGTGAAGTGTTTTGCCTATGGAAAGACAGGGCAGATGTCTTGGGAATGTCCTTAGAGAAAAAATATGGGAGGTGGAGAAGCTCGCATTTCTGAAGTAGAGAAGAGGAATGTAGAGGTAGAGATGAAAGTAGAAGCAATGGAATAAGGGATATCACTCATTATGAGGAAAGTTCTTGTGAATCCAGAGAAATAGGTAAGAGAACTAGTCCATAGAAACAGTTTGTTTAGAACTGCTTGCAAGACTAGAGATAGAGTATGCAAGCTGATCATAGATAGTGGAAGCACTGATAATTTAATATCCATAGAGATGGTGGAAAAATGAATTTGGAGACAACTAAACATCCAAATTTGTACAAGGTATCATGGTTGCAGAAAGGAAATTAAGTAATGGTAAGTCAGAAATGAAAGGTGGAATTTTAGATAGGTGGTTATAATGATGAAGTTCTGTGTGATGTCATACCTATGGATGTTTGTCATTTTTTGTCGTGAAGACCGTGGAAATATGAAAAGAATGTCATACATGATGGCAGAAAGAACACTTATACCCTGGAGAAGAATGTGTGTAAACATATGTTGTTTCCAATAAAAGATAAAGAAGTCAAAGAAAAAGTAAGTCCAAGTATACTTCTCATGAGTGGGAAGGAACTCTTGAAATAAGTCAAGAAAGAACATGAAATGCAGTTTGTTGTTGTAGGTAGGCTGAGAGTAATTCTCACAAGTACATCTATGGATGATTTTCCTATAGAATTCCAGGAATTATTGAATGAGTTCGTTGATATTGTGGTGGATGAGTTACCTCACTCTTTACCTCTCATCAGGAGTTTTAGTCACCATATTGACCTTATTCCTGGAGAAAGTTTTCCAAATAAAGAAGTGTGCAGATTGACACCTCTATAGAATGAAGAGGTCAAAAATCATGTTCAAGAGTTATTGGATGAAACTTTAGTCAGGGAAAGTTCAAGCCCATGTTTCATACATGTTAGTAACATAATTTTCATAAATAGAGTTAGAGGTTTGTCCAAATTTTTCAAAGTCATGACATGATCTTGGGAAAATCAAGGCATTCCTAGAAGAGTCATAGGTTAGGGTGAATATCATGTCAAAAGGTATTATGGTTCATCATAACCTTTCAAGAAGTTAGAGAAGGAACAATCATGACACTCCATGTCATTGGTATCATTGCAAACTTCAAAATCATACTCATTGTGCAAGTTTGTTTCGCAAAGGATTTTGCTTCTTTCATTTGTTGCACCTTGTGAAGAGGATTTCATCGTGTAAAATATTTTGTCGCGTAGAGCATGCTGTCGCACAGAGAATGTTGTCATGTAGAGGATGTTGTCACGCAGAGGATGTTGTTGCACAGAGAATGTTGTCGTGTAGAGGATGTTGTCACGCAGAGGATGTTGTCACGCAGAGGATGTTGTCACACATAGGATGTTGTCACGTAGAGGATGTTGTTGCACAGAGAATGTTGTCATGTAGAGGATGTTGTCATGCAGAGGATGTTGTCACGTAGAGGATTTTGTCATGCATAGGATGTTATCACGTAGAGGATGTTGTCACACAGAGGATGTTGTCGCATAGAGGATATTTTCATGCAGAGGATGCTTTCGTGCATAGGATGTTGTCACACAGAGGATGTTGTCGTGCAAAGGATGTTGTCGTGTAGAGGATATTGTCGCATAGAGGATATTATTGTGCAGAGGATGTTTTCATGCAGAAATTTTTGTCGTGCAAAGGATGTTGTCATGTAGAGGAGGTTTTTGCGTAGAGGATGTTGTCGGGCAAAGGATGTTGTCGCGCAGAGGATTTTGTCACATAGAGTATGTTGTCACGCATAGGATTCTTATGGGGCATGTGAGAACCCTTTGCTGAGGGACAAAAGTTAGTGGATGGAATATTTGATCCAGGGAGGACTGTTATTCAAAGGAAACCAGTTTTGTATCCCAAAATGTTCAATGAGGGATAACTTGTTTAAGGGAAAGCATAGTGGAGGTTTGGTTGGATACTTTGGCCATGATAAGACATATGTGCAATTGAGTGCTTCGTATTTTTGGCCAGGTATGAGGTCAAATGTAAATAAATTCATGGATAGATGTAGAATATACCAATATGAAAAAGGAAAGAAACAGAAAACTGGATCGTATCAACCATTTCCTATTCTAGACAGACAATGGGATGCTATAAGTATGGATTTTGTTCTAGTATTACCTAGAACCTTGATGGCACAAGGGAAGACCTAGGGTCCAACACTTCAACAGTACACCAACAAAACCCTAACTACCATCCCTTTAGAAAACACCTGCAAATAAGGTGAAGTCTCGGCCGAGGTAGAGGTAGGGGAGGTTACAAAATGAAGGCATCTGTAACCAAACTGGGACATAGATATATGATTACAACCCTTCACAAAGTATTCTATTAACACTTAAAATATAATATTCATTAGCCTCATTAACATCACTGAACAAAAACCTAAGATAGATCGATGCAGTAACAGGAAAGATTGAGTACTTCAACCACTTAGCACATAACAATGAGTTAGATCTAACATTCATTCATCACCAATAAAGCACTAAGAATTAATAGATCTATCTAAAATACATAATAAGAAAAGTACTGAAAAGATTCATAACATAAGAAACATAGCATAAGCACACCAAAGACACAAGATATACATGGTTCACCTCGGTGTGGGGCTACGTCCACCAATGGTTTCATCTTCTTTATTATTCTTCTAAATCTCTTACATTCATATGTTCCTATCCACTAAGCCATAGAGACACAGCTTCGTAAAGGACGGGAGACCTACGCACTGAGCGCCAGATACTCCTTCTCAAAACTAGGTCAAGGCACATAGCCAACTACTCTATCAACACAAAGCCTTACATAGACATTTTGTTGCACTAAGAAACTAAAACTACTTGCATTTAGCTACTTAGACTTTTCTCTCTAAGATACTCTTCCTATCATACATTCCTTCTTATTTATACTTTTACATTTCCTTACAAAAAGTCCTAAACATGGGTAAAACCATGGGATGACATCCCATAACCCATTACAAAACCCTAATGAACCCCTTTATAGGTCCATATGGCTCGTAAAACAATTGATATCTATGATCTTAGCTCTGCCATGGCGCTCCATCTTCCACTATCCTATCGAAGTCCAAAAGTGGTTCTAACCCAACCAAGGTTTCCTCAAAACTTGGTCGAGGGCCAAAAATCCCCCAACACTCACTTGTGACTCATCCTTAGTTACTCAGGTATGGGCAACACTGCTTTGAAGGCCTTGAGCTTCACTCGAGATACCTTGACTTGCTGCTTCACCTGAGCCTCTTGCTCATCGAGCTCTTAGAGAATCTTCTCTGTAACAGGCCCTTCCAGGAATTGTTCCACTGATGCAACCACTTGGTCCAGTTGTGATCCTTGTCCTTCAATTTCTTTAATCACTTTACAGGCTTCATCCTACACTGGTTGTAGCCTCTGCGTGATTTCCATTACTCTACCCTGGATGGTAGTAATCTATTGTTGGACTATGTGTTGTTCTTTTGAACTTTTCATTCTCTCGACTACAGTGAGTAACTTCATCTATGTCTGCATGGTGAAGGCATGTTGCTACGCCTCCTGTAGTTGTGCTTCCAGTTTCTTTATCTCTATGTCTTCTACGAGGTGTTCATAAGTCTGCGCACTTCTATCACTGAACCGTTTGCACTCTGAGGCTAGGGCCCTAATCCTTACTACTGTGTACTTGGAAGCTTCCTCTCTCTGGTTGCACACATCTTGTGGAGTGCTCGATACTGCTTGGACTTCCAACTCTGTTATCCTTGTTTGAAGCAACTAGATGGTCTCAGCGAGCTTCGCCACTTGAATCTCAACCAATTCTTGTTCCTCCTATGCTAAGCATGGCACCAAGCGAAGTGATTTATTCACCTCTTCTTTGACCACAGTCTAATCTGGGAGCAATTGGTCCTTTTCTCTCTGTATCTTCTCTTTTTCCTCCTTGAGCATTGCCTGAAACTCATCTTTCTCATTTTCATAGGCGGTTACACAGTACCGCGCAACTTGTAGTTTCTCTAAGACTTCCTCTTTCTCTTTCTTCAAGGCTTATATAGGCTTCTCCTTTTCTTCTTGAACTTTCTAAAGACAAGTCTTTGTTGAATCTGCTAATCTTCTCAATTGGGTTGGCTCATCCCCCAATTCCACAACCTATGATGAAGAAGGCGCAGATCAATTGAATAGCTTGTTGTATTTCCTTCAGCTCCTTCTTGACTCTTTCATACAACTCTTCCTACTTCGCTCCATATCTCTGCAAGAGATCCTATGAATCATCCTCCATGGCTCCTCGAACTAGACTTATGTCATCCTATGTGAGTGTGGCCTCCATATGGGGCTTATTAGCGTGCATCTTCTTTATTGCTGAAGGTTTCTTTGGAGAAACCTTTCTCTTATGCAGTGTTACAGTAGGGGGATCTTTCATCGGTGTAGCTTCACCTTCGCCTTTCTTTTCTCTTTCATCCCCTCCTTCTTGTCCATATTCTTGGTATTCTCCTCCTCCTCCTACGGGCAAGCTAGATCCATTTTCTTCAGAGGCACTGTCCTCCTCATTGGTCTCTATATTTTGGACATATTCTTGCTTCTTCTTCCTCTTCTTTTCACTGGACTATCCAGCATGCTCAACTCAGGTGACCAAGGGGCTTCCTATGATGTTAGGGTCAGAGATTTTTTCATTATCGACTGGCACAAGGAACTCCTCCAGCCATTCCTTCATGATCTTCTCCATATCGTCATCTCTTATCTTGTAATAGCACTGTAACTCTTCCTTTCTCTCATCTCTACATGTAGTGATATATATGAAATTTCAATCTACATGAAACTTCGCAAAAGGTCAGTACTGGTGCAAGGTGCACGATTTCATGCACGAAAATGCTTCAATGGAAACCTTTAGTTGTTGATAATAGGCATGGAACACAATTTTCAATTTCCATTGCTTCAACATGTTGTTGGTGTACCACAAGGTAGCAAACCTATCAGCCAATGACTCTGATGGTTCTATCTTCGGGAAAGTGGTTCCTTCTAACATTTTCCAAGAAAAAAATGAAATCAAAACAAGCAACCATCTGAAATGGAACTTGTATCCCTAAACCTGAGATTTGTGATAGTCTTTCTCGAGTTCATTGACAAGGTAACTCACTCAATTCATATGCATTCCCTCCATGCATTTTTCTGTGAGGTCCACCACAAACCCGGTGACTTGTGTAGGGCAGTTCTTTCTTACGATCTTGTCAGCTATGAGTTTTCATGCAAGGTATACTACGCCATCCTAGATAGAGGCTACCTTGTAGCCTCACTTTCCCTTTTCAACTTCTCCATATGCCTCCTTGATACGTTGTGCCAATGAGTGGTCTGATGCCTTCCTTGGGTAAAAATGATAAGGGTTGGGTCCCTTCATGCTCAATCCTGTAATCAAGTGGATCAGTGTCAGATCCAGAGTAATCTGTCAGTCGAGCCATAGGTATCCACCATGATAGCATGCCAAGAGGATTTTAATGCAAGCGTTAACCTTCTGGTGTCGGCCAAAGTGGGGAATCTTCATAATGTTCATCACAGTGGACTGCGCCAGCTCCTTAATCCATGGCTGTGAGACAATGTGAGGCTTCTTCCCAGCCATATTTGTCAATTATATGTGGGGTGCTATCATAGCGTGTTTATTTCTATCTCGAAGTTTGAAGTCATTGTTCTTCAACAATGAGATCTGTCCCAACTAACTTCCAACTATGCATATTCACTTCGAAATGTACGCAGTGATCAAAGTGTACTAGAAGTCTCATGTAATATCTTTGCGGTTAACCACTCTAGCCAACAATGGAATGTAATTTGGTAATATCAATGGGATCCACTTCACATTAGCTAGATCATTGTGATTCTTACTTCGCTGCTAGGTCGCGGGGTTAGTATGGGTCAAACATCATTCAGTCGAAGGGGAAGCCTACAGTCCTCTGGTCAATGATTCCTGGACACCTTCAGACATAGCTCTATCATCCATAAAAAATTTAAGAACCTGATCAATGGACTTCTCTAACTCAATGCGTTCACCCAGAATTCTCACTTTTAAATAGGTAGATCAGGGTAGGCGAACAAATAGGCATGGTAGAAAAACAAATGGTGATGTATAGCTTCTAAAATCACAGTTTGATGCATGATCAGTTCTCTGATAGCTTAGTTAATCATGAGTGGAAAAAAATGGTCCCAGAGCAGTGACCAAGAGGTTAAATAAGCAAGTGTTGTAACGTATTCCTCCAATGGGCAGGGTTTCTTCCATTAATGTGAATTCGTCTGTTATGGTGTAAATTCTTTAAAGAATGAGGCCTAATCTTGTAGGGAACATTTGACTAGATTCTTGGGCTCCAAATGCAGATTTGAAAGAACCATTGGAAAGCTTAGGATTTGAAGATGTCGATCGACTATTTAAGCATGCAAAAAGGACTCTACATGACTGAGAAATTTGATTTTAAAAAAAATCTGCGCTTTCACCAGCTAACTCGTCTTGAATTTTTCTAGTTAGCTGGTGAAAGCTCCGCCTTTCACTAGCTAAGGAGCGGATTTTTGGGTAAATTAGCTGGTGAAAGCTTGTCACGGCCAGAATAGCCAAATTTTCACCCAGATCAGGATTTTTTGGGTTAGAATGGTTTGAAACCATTTCAAATGGATAGGTGTTGAATTATCAAGTCTAACTTAACAGCTAGTTTGGAAAGGGAAGTCAAAAAGGAGTTTTGTGACTAAGTTTTTGTCAATTTTTAAGGTAAAATATCAGGTATGAACAAACACATCACCCAATTCAAATTCTATCTTCATGATATCAAGCTAAGGAGCCTTGGAAGGCTGATCTCCACTTCACCAACTGTTTAACACATTCAAAGGACCAACACATAGGGATCATCCTTATTCTGAGGGTCTATCCCTATCTTTTTGTAAATACAGTTTTTATTTACTGTTTTTAGATAAACAGATCCATAGTTTAAGGATATGATAACCATATTGTAAAGATATAAAGCTACAGAAAGAAGACTAAGAGGGGGGTAATATAGGAGACATTTTTTGGCTATTGTACTAGACTCTTTATTCATAATAGAATCACAGTCCTCTTTTGTTTTCAATGACAAATTTTCTCATACTTTCATCATTCTGTACTTTATTTCACTTTAGCTCAGCTTCTAAGAACTGTTATCTTCTTATTAAGCTCATGAAATTGAACTAAAGGTTTTCTTGCTATCTTGTATGACCCTGCACATCGTGTATTTGGTTATCTAGACTAGTATTCTTCATACCCTATTCAGATCTTGTTGTCTGATCATTGAGTTCTAAAAGCATTGTCTTCTTCAAATGTATGAAGTGGTCCTTTTCATCAGCTATTGAGTTATCCTATTGTTCCAAGCATACAAAATCTACCATATTCTTAAGTTACCAAGCATTCTTAGCCTACAACCCTAAGGAGTTTCTTGGAGTGATAACAAATTGGCGTTGTTGCCGGGGAGAGGAGATCGAAGCTCAGCTTCCTTGGGATACGATAGATCCATATTTGATGATAGACAAAGACTGGAAATTATTTCGATTGTAATCATCTATATGGCGACTCCATGAAGGACAAATTTAGTGGCGACTCCATTGTTCAGAAAATTGTTGGTGATTCCACTGGTATGACATGAACAGAATCTTAGAAAAGAGGTATGCATTCTGTGATTTTTCAAGTATTTCTAGTTACTCTCATCCAGTACCTACTAGAGATGAATGGGAACATAGTATTCCCAGATTTTGTGGAGAGAAGTGGGAAGTGTCAGCTGAACATTTGCTATATTTCCATGACTTTATTGACCGGCTTGAAATTGTACATGAGGATGTTCAAATTAAGATTTTCAAATTTTCATTAGAAGGGATTGCTCTTGACTATTGTCAGACTCTTCCAAGTGCAAGTGTCAGCTCTTTGGATGATTTTCATGCTGCCTTTCATCTATTTTGTAAAGAGATATATTCATGTTAAGAACCAAACATCAATATAGCATATAAAAACCTCAGGAAAAGTACTCAACGCCTTGAAAAAGAGATAATTTCATATAATAAGCCTCTTCGAGGGGGCAACCTCCTTTTACCCCACTTAAATGTTCAAGTACAAGATGATTCAAAATGAAAATGTCTCCTTGGTATATAT
>JASDQU010739226.1:21268-83299 GCA_032191745.1 Picea mariana | reverse complement strand
GATGATTCAAAATGAAAATGTCTCCTTGGTATATATAGGAGACTAGGAGGTTTAATGGCCTAAAGCCGACATAAATAAAATAACATTACTAATATAAATTACAACTAATGGCCTAAAGCCGACATAAATAAAATAACATTACTAATCTAATATGCCCCAATTAAGTGGTAATGAGACAATATTAGGGCTTAACAATTCAACCGACCTTCTCTACCCTGAATGTTGTCATGATTTCAATTTGTTGAATAAGAAATCAGATAGTTATGTGAAATATGCTACAGAAGGAGATGCTTCTCATCATGACCAAGATATTGATTATCTATAGGATGATGGCCATAGTATAGATGCTTTAAACAGTACACCAAATGCATCCACTATTTTAGATTATTATCAAGATCATATTGCCTCCTTTGAAAAATTGAAAGATGATGAGCAGATTGAATGTTCAATAGGTGAAAGTATTGGAGAAACAATAGATGTTGAGGGCAGCCCACATCTTACAGATTTGCAGATTAAGGAAGACAGTCCACAACTTTGACATTTTCTGATAGAAGGAATTTGCAGCAGCCATGAGAAACTATATTTGCAGAGACTATGCATTTTCAAAGTGGGACAGCAGGAAGTAGAGTTTTCTTCATATGATGAATTATGTGAAGATTCAATTGAAAGTGAGTGTTTTGATGAAGATATAGATGGAATGTTTCCTTTTTCTTATTCTCGAGAAGAAAGATTTTAAGGTAATATTGATGATTATACCAAGGATTGCAAAGCTGCATTATACCTTTTATTTGATGCATTTGATATCTCTATTTTGAAAGAAGAATTAGTTGTAAAAGAAGATTTGTCTTCTTTCTTTCAAGAGGTTTCCCATGATGTATTTTCACCTGAGATTAAAGAACAAGATCAGCAGGTTGCTCATTTTTCTAAACAAGACCAAGGAGCTTTGAGATCACCCATCTTTGATGAATACTCTCATGAAGAAGAGAAGATCCCTTTTGTTGATTTGAGGAACAATCAGCCAGTATATGACAGCTATGAATTAGATTTTGATGAAGATTTGGAGGAGTGTCAAAATCATACTGCACAGCTTATTTCTTCATCTAATGGAGAATAGTATTGTGTGGAAAATAGCTATCTTGAGTCCGCAGAAGATATTGAACAGTCGTTTCCACAAATTAGTAAACCTGCATGCACTGTTCTTGAACCCGGGTCTACAGATAACAACAAACAATCTATCATGAGCAGAGAAATCAGTTTGCAACCATTTTCAAATTTATAGATAGCTGGAAGTGCCAGCCTTCATGGAAAAGAGAATACCCAGAGATTTTTTTATTTTCAGCTCAAACAACAGGAAGAGGTTTTTCTTTACAGCTTCGTTGATCCTTTTGATGATTATTGCGATTCTTTGAGTAGAACAGATGTCAATCTGTTTTTGAAGGAAGGTTGGTTCTGCTGCCCTTTCAAACTCCATTTCTGTATGCTATGGTTTCTAATATTTTCCAAGTCAAGATCAAGCATGATATCAATAAATCAGTTTCTTACTTGGCTGCATTGGAAATTCAATTTTACTTGATCAATTTGCCTCTACTGGTTAGAGTAGGAATAGATAGAAAATAAGCTCATCATCAAGCATGAGATCCTTTTCAATCTAGTAGTTTGCAGTAGGAACTTGTGTTCAACATTTTATTACAGTTTGAATAAGTTGTAGGATTTGGATTAGGTTTTGAAATCAGCTTTTGAGACTCCATAGCCCAATGGATGTGAGGCATTGCTAGCAGGCTTATAGTTGAACATTCGTGGATAGATTGCAGAGATCTAGCAACCAAAATATAATGAACTTTCGAGAGTGTTTTCATCTCTCTCTATCTGACTTATTTCTTTCTTCGGAATAATGGCCAGTGTCTTAAACTCCAGTTTCTTCATTAATCTTCCAGTGATTACTTTTTCCTAGAAATCTTTGTTTTTTGCCCTTTTGACCTACAAAATCAAAATGGTGCTTGGTTTGCACGTAGAAGAATGTATGTGCAGTTGTCTATGATTGAAGATAGCTCACATAAAGTCCACACATGAGAAGAATTTGGCAAATGCGGTGAAGCTGCCCCCTCAAACTGGAAGGGAGTTTCTTCATCCAAAAGTTCCAACTTCAGTATATGGCTCTATCCCTTCAGATCGCCCTTTTGCCTGTCCTAATGAGGGCTGTGAAAAATGATACATACATGAGTATAAATTAAATCTTCATCTCAGAAGAGAAAATGCAAGTTATGTTTTTAAGGAAAATGGAAGGCATGGTATTGATAGTGAAGATGAAATGGATTAAGGAAGTGACCAAGATGCAAATGTAAGGAATGCATGTGTCATAACAGGTTCTACCCGAGGAAGACTTCGGGTTATTTCAAAGATGTCTTTTGTAAGGATTCTTCATAGAAAGTTTTTGAATGCCTTTGTTGTCGATTTAAATACGAAAATGAGTTCCAGAGAAATTGTGGAATCAAAACAGCCAAGGAAGGGACATCCTTAAGAAGGTGCAGAAGAGAGAAAAAACCAGACCAGTAAAAAAAACTAGAACATCGTCAAAGCAGCCAAAATCTTCTCAGTATAAATGAAGTAAGTAAATTTTTGAGTTTCTGAAGTTTTGTTGAAGTTACAGCTTTTGGTGGCTTAGGCAAACAAATGATTTCTCATTAGCTACCAAAAGGCAGAGCTTTTGGCAGTTAATGTTTTCAAATTTTGTCTTTTTAACTACCAAAAGCATAGAAACAGGGCCAAAAACACACATGATGCTTCCGCGTCTTCCCAGGTGGAGGTTCAGACTCGTGGCATTTGCTCAAAGCTTCTATCACAAGACTATCATCTTTCTATTGTCACTATGCTAGCTTGTGGGCACGTCTACCATCTAGAGTGTTTGGAGAAGACGACTTCTGAAGCTAATCAACAAGATTCGTCATGTCCTCTATGTATTGCAAGATTGTTGATGAATAGATGCCGAAACATCATCCAAGTGTCTGAACTGTTAGATTCTTGGTATGACGCAGAATTTCATAATGGAGCATTTCATAACTGAATGGAGATTACATACAGATCATAAGGAGATTGATAATGAATTCTATGACATCATCAATCCTTATGAGAGTGTTTTAATTCTCATACATTATGCATCGAGTCCTGGTATTTCTATCACTTCAAACGGCTCGTGAATTGCTCATTCAAAATGTATTTTAAAAATTCCAGATCTGTTCAAGGTGGTTGAAGAATGGTCGAAAGTTTGGAAAATTCATCATCCAGGTGTGCATTCAGTTAACATCCAGTATCAATCTCGATTCTGTGTGATTAATACTTGAATTAATCTCAGCTCAAAACTCATTTACAGGTTAGTTGAGTCACAGTTTTTTCTTAGTCTCTGCCTAAATTGACTGAAGGTTACCTATATTCCTTGTATATTCAAGATTTCATTTACTCTTGAACTCCAAGTCTTGCCAATAACGTTGAGTCTGTTCTCAAATATACATTGATTGATTAGCTCGAATCAAATGTCTTTAAATGCATTCTCAGTTATCTGTTTGACTGTTGAGTTAATTCATAAGCTTAAAACCTCGATTCATGTCAATGGCCTAAGATCACTTCTATTATTGGGTCACAGTTTATCCACCTGTCAAATTTAAAGGATATTGTCTAATTGAACCTTTGATTTGAGTCTTGCCTAAATATCTCATGTTGTTGATGAATTAGAAGTCTGTTATTAAGTTATAGTTTCTTGTTGAGTCACACGCTTTGAATCTAGATCTATATGTTCATCAATTGAACACATAACTCCTGGATTTGAGGGACACATTAGCATTTACTATCATGTCAAAGTCTGGACCAGATTTGAGGGCCGAGATTGATGGAGTTTGGTATTTGGAAGCCCATCTAGATGTAGCAGAGTTTTTCAAACAAATAGTATTTCTATCACTTCAAACGGCCCGTGAGCCTCAGTGGCAGGCATTGCTGAAAGCAATTTTTGTATATATCACTTGTGAGGGGTGCTACAACAGGGTAATGTTTGATCATTTTAAACTTCTAAATCATTTCATAGGCAAAGAACCTATAAACCTACCTTACTTCTTTCACAAAACCCTTACAAAGATGGCAAGACAAGTGAAGGTCAAACCAACAAAGGTTGCTAACAGATTATCTCATCAGGGGCTCATTACCCTTCTTGTTAAAGAAACTCTGAAGAAGAAATAGGTGGACTGGGGATTTTTCCTCTTTTGGAACGAATTTCAAACAAAGGGACCACCAGAAGAAGAGGCTAAAAAGACCAGTGGCAGGAGGACAGTCACACCTAAGTCCAGTAAGAGAGAGAAGAGCTTCGTCTAGCAAGCCCTGAGGTCTTTGTACTCTTGCAGGTAATCGAGATTCATCAAATTTTGATTTTTGGGTAAGTTTATGTTTCAAGTGGTTTAGGCGAGCCTATGTGTGCTCTTTAACCACCAAAACAGATTACTTTCGATGGATAAGGTGCCAAATTCTAGATACAGTTAACCACCAAAAGTTGTTTTAACCATATCACTCAAAATTTTGCCCAAATTCCACATTTCTAGGATATATCTGGCACGTGATATCTTTGAGTCTTGAAAGAAACAAATTGAAGATAAATCCTTAAGATTCTTGTGATATAATTTGTTCGAGATTAAGGGAACAATATGCATAATTTAATTTAGCAAAAGACAAGTGGCAGCAACTCCGAAGACAAGTGGCATAGTTTTCAGAAACAAAATTTTAAGGGATCTTGTAAATAGCCAAAGACATAAATGCAGGTTGTAAACATTGTTGGGACTGAAAAGGCTGAATGACTCCATGGACCAATACTAAAGGCACAAGGTCTTCATTGTTCTTTGAGACCTCACAGGGAGGTCTCCATCCCAGTTGGAGCTAGATGTTAGCGATAAAAAATGCACTGGCATTTTTGAAAGAATGATTCCTAATATTGTAGGGAACATTTGACTATCTTCCCGAGATACAAATGTAGATTTGAAAGCACCATTGGAAATATTAGGATTTGTAGATGTCGATCGACTATTTAAGCATCAAAAACGGACTCCCCATGACTGAGAAATTTGATTTTTAAAAAAATATGTTCTTTCACCAGCTAACCCGTCTTGAATTTTGCTAGTTAGCTAGTGAAAGCTCCGCCTTTCACCAACTAAGGAGTGGATTTTCGGGTAAATTAGCTGATGAAAGCCTGTCACGGCTAGAATAGCCAAATTTTCTCCTAGATCAAGATTTTTTGGGTTAGAATGGTTTGAAACCATTTCAAATGGACATGTGTTGAATTATCAAGTCTAACTTAACAGCTAGTTTAGAAAGGGAAGTCAAAAAGGAATTTTGTGACTAAGTTTTTGTTAATTTTTAAGGAAAAATATCAGGGATGAACAAGCACATCACCCAATTTGAATTCTATCTTCATGATATCAATATAAGGAGCCTTGGAAGGCTGATCTCCACTTCACCAACTGTTCAACACATTCAAAGGACCAACACATAGGGATCATCCTTATTCCGAGGGTCTATCCCTATCTTTTTGTAAATACAGTTTTTGTTTACTGTTTTTAGATAAACAGATCCATAGTTTAAGGATTTGATAACCATATTGTAAAGCTATAAAGCTACAGAAAGAAGACTAAGAGGGGGGAAATCTAGGAGACATTTTTTGGCTATTGTACTAGACTCTTTATTCATAATAGAATCACAGTCCTCTTTTGTTTTCAATGACAGATTTTCTCATACTTTCATCATTCTGTACTTTATTTCAGTTTAGCTCAGCTTCTAAGAACTGTTATCTTCTTATTAATCTCATGAACTTGAACTAAAGGTTTTCTTGCTATCTTGTATGACCCTGCACATCGTGTATTTGGTTATCTAGACTAGTATTCTTCATATCCTATTCAGATCTTGTTGTCTGATCATTGAGTTCTAAAAGCATTGTCTTGTTTGAATGTATGAAGTGGTCCTTTTCATCAGCTATTGAGTTATCCTATTGTTCCAAGCATACAAAATCTACCATATTCTTAAGTTACCAAGCATTCTTAGCCTACAACCCTAAGGAGTTTCTTGGAGTGATAATAGTCTCCAGGGTGGGTATTCTTGTTTCTTTCATGGAGAGGTCCTTCAAACCTTCTTGCATTCTTTCAATATTGCTAGCTAAATCTCTTGCCTTCTATTGCTTCTACTTACCTTCTTGTTCTTCTACTAGTCAGTCTATTTTTCTAGCTATGAAATCCCTTAGTTCTTGCCTTTTCTTTTCTCTAGCTTCCTCCTTTTCTTTCCTTCTGATCTGATACTTCTCAATCTAAGTCTTTCCTAACAAGAGAGGGAAAGGGGTGTTGTTCTCAACAAAATTAATGACTTCAAATTCTTCTTCAGTCGATGTTCCATGAACACTAATAGGTACATTAGAAACTCTTCCACATAGGGTTATCATCTTTCCTTTAAACAAGCCTATTCTTCCCAATGAAGCTATCACAATAGGCTTTCCCAAAATTTCCCAAGTTTCTTCTGTCATAATATTCACTTGTGTCTCTTCATCCAAGACACAATCTATGTCGAAGTCTGATATTCTTGCACTTATGCATTATTTTACTTTCAGGATCTCTAGTAAACTGAAATCTTAGTGATCATTCATTGTTTCTTTCAACTGTAATAACATAGTCTGAGCTTTCTCTTATTCTTTCTCTTTATGATTCTCTAACATGCTCTTAGTCTCTTGATATTTTTCTTGTCTTATTTTCATCCTTTCAACTTTATCAATCATCCTTGGAAAATCCTAAACCTCATGACCAACAAATTTACAAAAAAGACAGGTAGGACCTGTACCAGATCATTCCTTAGCAAGATGTCTCAATATTCTGTAGTTATAACATAGTGTCAATCCTCTCTTTCTCTTGTATTCTCCCCAATTTCTCATGTACTACGCACTAGGATCACAGTGTTGGACCTGTAATCTGCAAAAATTCTTTCTATACATAGGAATAACATATCTTTCTTCATTTCTATTAGCTTTACTTAGATCATCTCTTTCTTGTAACTGCACCCTAGGTTTATGACTAGGACATAATCTATTAAAAATACTTAAATTCAAGCTTTCAAAACAAAAAAAAATTCTTATCTTACTCTTATCAAAACAAAAATCTTTACCTTTTTTAAGATCTTACCTCTTTTCTTCGGATCGAATTTCTTTATTACCATAGATCTTCGTAATTCAAGTAGAATACTGCACACTACCACAACAGATCTACACACAGAGCTTCTCTTTTATTTACTCCAGTTCCCAGCAATCACAGTTTCATGTCCCAGTAATATAACCATTTGTTGGCACAGGGGCAGACCCAGGGTTCAACGCTTCAACAATGCACCAACAAAACCCTAACTATTGGCCCTTTCGGCAACACCTGTGAAGTAGGTAGAGTCTCACCCGAGGTAGAGGAAGGGGGGGTTTCAAGACTTAGGCATTTGTAACCAAGCTGGGACAAAGATCTGTGATTACAACCCTTCATAGAGTATTCTATTAACACTTACAAGATAATATTCATTAGCCTCATTAACATCACAAAACAAAACCCTAAGATAGATCGGCACAGTAATAGTAAATATTAAGTACTTCAACCACTTAGCACATAGAAATGAGTTAGATCTAACATTCATTCATCACCAATAAATCACTAAGCATTAGTAGATCTATCTAACATACATAATAAGAAAAGTACTGAACAAATTCATAACATAAGAAACACAACATAATCACACCAAAGACACAAGATATATGTGGTTCACCTCGGTGTGGGGCTATGTCAACCAACTACTTCATATTCTTTATTATTCTTATGAATCTCTTACATTCATATATTCCTATGCACTAATCCATAGAGTCACAGCTTCACCGAGGATAGGAGATCTATGCACTGTGTGCCAGATCCTCCTTCCCAAAACTAGGTCAAGGAACAGAGCCAACTCCTCTATCAGCATAGATCCTTACATACACATTATGTTGCACTAAGAAACCCAAAATAATTTCACTTGGCTACTTAGACTTTTTTCTCTAAGCTACTCTTCCTATCATACATTCTTTCTTATTTATACTTTTACATTTCCTTACAAAAATTCCTAAACATGGGTAAACTCATGGGCCGACATCCCATAACCCATTAAAAAACCCTAATAAAACCTTTGCTAGGTCCACATAGCCTGCAAAACAAGTTAGATCCATGATCTCAGCTCTGCCATGGTGCTCCATCTTCGACCAACATGTCGAAGTCCAAAAGTAGTTCTAATCCGACCAAGGTTTCCTCAAAACTTAGTCGAGGGAAAAAAAAAACCAGAGAGGAAGTGATTCAATCTTTGTAGTGGTTCACATATTTTTTAAGATGGCAAATTTCATACCATTTCATAATACTAGCGATGTTACTCACATAGAAAACTTGTTTTTCAAGGAAATTGTCAGATTACATGGATTTCCAAGGAGCATAGTTTCAGACACAAACACTAGTTTGTGGATACTTTTGGAGAAAATTGTAGAAGAAGTTGTGGAAATTTTTTTCTTTCAGTTCAACATATCATCCTCAAATGGATGGACAAACTAAAGTAGTAAATTGAAGCTTAGAGAACCTGTTGAGTTGTTTATTCACTGATTATAATAGCCAGTGGGATCAAATTCTTCCCCAAACTGAGTTAGCATATGATGACTCATCGAATAGGAGCACTGGAAAAACCCCATTCCAGATAATTTATGGAATGCATCCAAGAGGAATTTCATAGTTAAGATATTTGGGACAAGATGAGTTCTCAAGCATGGGAGAAGAAGATTTTTTCGTAGAGATGCAAAAATTACATGATCAGATTAAGGGACAGCTACATAATAGAAACCATAAGTACAAAAATAGACTAGACTAGAGAAGAAGAGAGGTTAATTTAGAAGTTGGAGATTAGGTTTCAGTACATTTGAGGAAAGAGAGATTTCTGAAAGGAAATTATAACAAGATGAAGATGAAGAAGATAGGACCCTGTAAGATGCTCAGAAATTGTTTTGTGAATGCTTATGAGATTGAGTTTCCAGAATACATTGGAATATCGCCAATATTCAATGTAGTAGACATTTATTCTTAAATTATGGATGATACAGATGGTCGGGAGGAGATTCAGTGGAGACCACAAATTCCCATAGCAGAAAATCCACAGATAGATAAGATCTTAGATCAGAGGATTGATAAGAAGACCAAAAGGAAGATTTATTATGAGTATCTTGTTAAGTGGAAGGACCATCTAGTAGAAGATGCCAGTTGGATAACTAAAGATAATATCAAGAAGCATGAAAAGACAATTTAGGAGCTCATGGCAAGGATTCCATGAATCTTTTGTCTAGAAGAGTATGATGCAGGAGCATTTTCATCAATGTACATCAAGTCGAGTGGAGGACAACTCCGCATCAAGCACGTGATTTCAAATTTTTTTCAAACTCAAGGAGAGCACATAAATTTGATAAAATATTGTAATTAAAAGAGATTTTAATGTTTTGAGGAAAGAACAATTGTATAAGATCACAAAGGATTGTAATGTCTTTAACAAGCTGTAGGATTTTACAGATATTGAGCAGTGACTCGTATCTGGGTTGTAAATGCCATTTATTTTAATAATCCTTAGTGGTATAATGCTTTGATTATGATATGAAAGCACTAGAGTAGTCAGTAGGAAGGCTCGAGAATTCCCTTTGTGTATAAATATATGTAATCTATGCCAAAATGAGGCTGCTGAGAATTGTTATTTGTTGCTGAAGTTATTGTAAATTATTGTCAAGGAGAAGTTTAGAGCTGCAAGAACTCTTTGTAAGAATTCTTTGTTGAAGGAATATAATAGAGGAGGATTTCTTTCATACTTTGAGTTTGTACATGTTTTCTTATGATTTATTTGGGTAATGTCATGTTATTTTCTTTCTGTGTTTTATATGCTTGTGTATGCATTTCATGGTTAATTGAATAAACCTATAGTGTTCTTTAAGTTTCAATTGTTTCTCTTTTGAAGTACTGTTGCAAGGAGTGCATAGTAGCCATGCAAGGAGTGCAAAGGTAGAGTTGTTTTCAGACTCAAAATCTCAGAATAGATAATGTGAAATTGTCCAGGGTGACTGCAAGGAGTGCACATATACTCATTTCAGTATAGGAGCTCAAGAAGACCCTTGCAAGGAATGCATAGGGAAAATACTTAGTCAAGTGTTGAATATTCTCAAGTAAACGAACACAAGGAGTGTGTGGGGAGATTTTCTAGAAATATTCAAGTTTCAAGTTTTCAGAGGAGCGCAAGGTGTGCGTAGAAGACCCAAATCATTTGAGTTTTAAATCTCACGAGAAAGAGTGACTAGAATCTTTCAAAGGAATAATCCTTTCATTTTCAAGGTTGAGTGGATGAGATCTGCTCGAGGAGGAGAAGATATTTCTTATCCTTCAGATATGGGAAAGTAGTGTGGGTGTTAACCCCTAAATTCCTTTGGGCTTTAAGTATTTGAAGTTTTATGTGTGGTGTGTGCAAAGGAGACTAGTTTCCCAAAGTCTCATGAACCAGAGAAGATATATACCATACAATCATGGGGACACATTCCCACATTTCTAGAGTAGTTCATAAGTTCAAATATATAGCAGAGTTGGAGTGTGAAAGCTTCCCGAAGTTCTGAAGCCTAGAACGAATCATAACCGTCGACGTGAAGAGCCACATGTCAGCGTATCTCGGAGTTTGGAGATTTGGTACCCTAGTGGAACAAAGGTGTAATTCTTTTTGGGTCGAGAAATCATAAGGACCTGAAGGCCATGATAGATCCCAACTGTCCATTCATGAGAACAGGTGGACCATTGATAACGCCCTTCATGAGCTCGACAGTTTGACACTCCGAAGGATCTGATGTGTTGAGTTTTGAAAGGTTTTTAAGCTCGAAGCATGGAGCACATATCCACCGTTGATCTAAGGAAAGCATTGGTCATCCGATCTATCTATTCGTAATTTTCAAATTCAGGGTAGTTGGATGTTGGAGGAGATAAATCTCCTAAAGTATGGAGGCCTGAAACATCTGTAAGTAGTAGATCTCGACATACATTAAGGACCATCGATCCTTCCTTTTTGTTTAGTTTTTCTCTAGTTTTGTGTTCGAGAGGAACATCATGTATGGTTGTTGGAACTCATGAACCCTAGAATCCTGAAGTGTCATAGTCCATGCCATTCAATGGTTTTTATCCCATGGACTTGGCTAAAGGTCACGTGGATTTCTCCGTGTGTATAAATAGACCCTCGCGAATTTGAAATTGCATGCAGGATAAGGGAAAAGGCATGTGGTATAATATTTTGAGGGCTCAACAGGAACCTAAGAGTTGATTTGGATCCATACTATGTGTGATCCTATGTTGGGAGGTTATGCGAGCCCTAGGAGGTGGTGGGGGTTTGTGTAAAGTGGTATCCGAGCATAGATCTTGTCTGTAGACAATAGGAAAAGATATAAAGGAGAATAATTGGAATCATGTCGCCAAGGAGATGCAGAGACATGCCAATGGTAAATGTAGCCATGGAAGAGAAGATGAGACAAATTTGTGCAAGGTTAGACGTCATGGAGACAATGCAGAGAAGAGCTCCTGATGTTCGTGACATCAGTGAATCTGAGAATGAAGATGTAAAAGCTGAAGAAAATGTAGGAGAAAAAGAAGTAGAGGAGAAACCACTGAGAGATGTTGTTGAGATGGGAACCATAGCGAATATAGAGGTCCCAATGTATGAAGGTAATTTGGATGTGGAGGAATTTCTTGAGTAGATAAGTTCTTTAGACAAGTACCTCAATTATGAGGAGATTGACGATGAAAATAAAGTGAAGCATGTTGTGACTAGGTTGAAAGGACATGCAAAATTATGGTGGGATGAATAGCAAGTTGACAAAAGATGAAAAGGTAAGTCCAAAATCCAGAGTTGGGATAGAAAGGTAGCTAAATTAAAAGCTAAGTTCATACCCAATAATTATCAAGTGAATTTTTTCAGAAAGATACAAAACCTGAGATAGAAAGGTTTGTCAGTGAAGGAATACGACGAAGAGTTTTATAAGAAAAACATTAGAGTAGGACATAGAGAGAATGATGAAGAAAAGGTTAACAGGTATATTAATGGCCTAATATATGATATTAGGGATGAAATCAACATGATGACTATGAGAACAGTGGAGGATTCTTATCAGGTAGCCCTAAAAGCATAAGAGAAGTTGGGAAGAAAGAAGAGTCAAATAAACAGAGGAAAAAAACCAAGCATAGGCAGAGGAATAGCCAGAGAAAAGTTCTAAAAGCCCAGACGAGAAGTTGAAATATATCGCAGCCACATAGAAAGAGGAGGTAGTTCTCGAGGAAGACACTATGGTGAAAGAACCTCTTTTTTGAAAGGAATAAGAAGAGGTATAGGAGGAGAAGTGAAGTGTTACGCCTATGGAAAGACAGGGCACATGTCTTGGGAATGTCCTGAGAGAAAAAAATATGGGAGGTGGAGAAGCTCACATTTCTAAAGTGAAGAAGAGGAATGTAGAGGCAGAGATGAAAGAAGAAGCAGTGGAATGAGGGATATCACTCATGATAAGAAAATTTCTGATGAATATAGAGAAATAGGTAAGAGAACCAGTCCACATAAACAATCTGTTTAGAACTACTTGCAAGACTAGAGATAGGGTATGGAACGTGAACATAGACAGTGGAAGCACTAATAATTTAGTATCCATGGAGATGGTGGAAAAATTGAATTTGGAGACAACTGCACATCCGAATCTATATAAGGTATCGTGGTTGCAGAAATGACATCAAGTAATGGTAAGTCGAAAATGCAAGGTGGAATTTAAGATAGGTGGTTATAATGATGGAGTTTTATGTGATGTCATACCTATGGATGTTTGTCAATTTTTGTTGGGAAGACTGTGGCAATATGACAGGAATGTCATACATGATGGGAGAAAGAGTGCTTATACCCTGAAGAAGAATGTTTGTAAACATATGTTATTTCCAATAGAATATATAGGAGTCAAAGAAGAAGAAAGTCCAAGTATACTTCTCATGGGTGGGAAGGAAATCTTGAAATAAGTCAAGAAAGAACATGAAATGAATTTTGTTTTTGTAGGTAGTCCGAGAGTAATTCTCACAAGTACATCTATATATGATTTTCCTATAGAAGTCCAGGAATTATTGGATGAGTTCATTGATATTGTGGTGGATGAGTTACCTCACTCTTTACCTCCCATCAAGAGTTTTAGTCACCATATTGACCTTATTACAAGAGCAATTTTTCCAAATAAAGCAGTGTGCATATTGACAACTTGATAGAATGAAGAGGTAAAAAATCAAGTCCAGGAGTTATTGGAAAAGGTTTAGTCAGGGAAAGTTTGAGCCTCTGTGTCATACATTTTAGCACCATAATTTTCATAGCTAGAGTTAGAGGTTTGTCCAAAGTTTTCAAAGTCATGACATGATCTTGGGAAAATCAAGGCATTCCTAGATGAGTCATAGGTTAGGGTGAATATCATGTCAAAAGTTATTATGGTTCATCATCACCTTTCATGAGGTTAGAGAAGGAACAATCATGACACTCCATGTCATTGGTATCATTGAAAACTTCAAAAGCATACTCATTGTGCAAGTTTGTTGTGCAAAGGCATTTGCTTCTTTCATTTTTTGCGCGTTGTGCAAAGGATTTCGTCGCGCAGAGCATGTTTTCGCGTAGAGAATATTGTCATGCATCGGATGTTGTTGTGCAGAAGATGTTTTCATGCAGAAGATGTTGTTTCATAGAGGATGTTTCCATGCAGAGGATGTTGTTGTAGAATTTTTAATACAAATTATGTATTGCCTGGATTCTCCCGATCTAACAATTATATGCCATTGTTAAATACATAATCACTTCTACTAATATTCTTGTGGAATTTAAAACACGATCGCCAATTGAAATATCAAGAAGAAAGATCAATCGCACATAACACAGATGTTTTACCGGGAAAGCATAAAGCTAAAAACCCCACTATCATATATTATGTATATCATGGATCATGAAACAATCTCATACAAAAATCTAATCCAAGATCTCTCAGTACAATACAATCGTCTCACACTGTCATACAAAAATCAGCAAATACATGTGCCAATTCTTTGCCTCCAAACAACCTACCTCCTCTACACAATCCCTGCAATGGAAAATCCTGCAAATGATTATAATTACTCTTTCCTAGGCTACGCATTGCTCATGGGCACATTCACTGTGTGTGTTATTGCATCAGTGCACTTCAATCAAATCACAATTGATAGCCAAACTATCCATTTCACCTATCATCTCAACTAGGTCTCCACTGGATTTGACATGCATGTAGTTAACAATGGTAAATATTCAGTTGCATGTGAGATCACTGATTGTGAATTAATTAATAATTAGTTCATTGAACTCTCACTAGCGTAAGTTCAGTTACAACTAGTACAATTGAGCTTAACTCACTTAACTGAGTTAAACTACTTCACAACTCACATAACTACACTTATAAATTTGTTACAACTTCAAGTCACTTAGTTAAAACTAATTTGACTTCCATGTCCCACCAGTCAAACTTTGAACTCGAATTTCCTATAGCTAACTGATTTGCCATTTCAGTTAATTATTTCAAGTGATTATGAGATAATAGATTAATATTTATTGTCCAATTTAATTAAGGGAAAAATAAATTAGAAAGACATTTCTTGTTTACTTTTCAACACTCCCTCTCAACAAGAAAGGGATTATCCTTCACCCCAATCCTATCTCTATGGTATTTGAATTTGCTTTTGGTGAGTGCCTTCGTCAGAATGTCTGCATCCTGATATTCTGTAGGAATGTACTGAAGCAACATGATCTTTCGTTGCACACAATATATGAGATGATGAGATCGGATATATATATTCTTAGATCTATCATGAAACATAGGATTAATCGAGAGTTTAATGAAACTCTAATTGTCACAATGAATCATTGTTAGATCTAAATGAGAACCAAACAAACCAACCAAGATCTTTCTCATCCAGATAGCCTCACATGCAGCTTGACTCACTGCCATGTATTTCTCTTCCGCTGAACTAAGTGCCATGAATCTTTGCTTCCTCTTGTACCAAGAACCATCTGTAGATCTAATACTAAATATCCCCCTTGATGTGCTCTTTCTGTATGTTGGGCTTCCCTCCCAATCTGCATCCGTGAAACCATGCAACTTCACCTCATCCATTTGTATGTACCATAAGTCATACTCAAATGTTCCCCTCAGGTATCTTAGGACATGCTTACTCACCTTCCAAAAGAGATTGGTAGGATTAACCATCACTTGACTTAGTTGGTTAACCGCATAGCAAATGTTCAGTCTCATTTTCACTAGATACATTAGCAAACCCACTAACTCTCGATAGACAGTAGCATCCACTACCTCTCCAAAACTAGAATCCTCTTTCCTCCAATTTCCTGGAAGAGGATTATCCATGGGTTTACAGCCCTCCATGTGAAACTTACCCAGTATCTCCCTTTCATGCTTGCCTTGAGACACAAAAATTTCACCATCTCGCTGCCATATTTCCAATCCAAGGAGATAATGAAGAAGGCCTAAATCCTTCATCTCGAACTCCTTTGCAAGGTCCTCCTTGTATGAGTGTATCAGCTGCTCATCACCAGTCAATATTGAATCATCAACATAAAGAACAATGATTAAAATCTTACCCTCCACCACAATTTGGTATAGGTTTGCATCCACTTCACTTTTGGTGAAGCCCAGTCCGGTGAAATAGTTGTCTATCCGAGTGTACCAAGCACAGGGTGCTTGCTTCAACCCATACATCACTCTCTTGAGTTTGTACACATGTGACTCCATGTCAAAGGTATAAAAAACTTATGGCTGCTCAATGTACACTTCTTCCTCAATGATCCCATTGAGAAAGACATTTTTTACATCCATATGATGAATGTGCTAGCCCATCTGTGCTGAGAGTGAAAAGATGGATCTTATGAAAGAGTACCTTGCGACAGGTGCAAAGGTCTCATCATAATATATCCCCTCGATCCGTGAGAATCCCCGAGCCACAAACCTAGCCTTTTATTTCTCCACACTCCCATCAACAACTTTCTTTACCTTGTACATCCATCTCGAACCTACCATTGATTTGTCGACTGGACTTGGAACAATTTCCCTTGCACTGTTTTTGACAATGGAGTCATATTCCTCTACCATAGCTTCAACCCAAGAGGGATCCTACACTACTTCCTGAAAGGAATATGGTTTAGTCACAATACATTTGCTCATGAGATCCATGTATCCATTAAATCGACCAGGAGATTGTCTCTACCTGCACTGTGAAGTAGGGGCTCCTACATTATGTGCAACATCTAGTCTTAATCTATCAGCTTCCATGGTGCACTTTCTATCATTTTTGATGGATGGATCTACTAGAGTGGATGCCTCCACTCCATGAACCTCCTCATGTGGTTTATCCACATATTGAGACTAATCTTTGGGAACCAGTAGTTCTTCCTCTGCATGCAAGTCTAGCTCCCTCTAAAGAGACAACCACATGGCTTTCCCCTCATCGAATTTTATATCCCGTCGCATAATAGTCATATTATTGTTAGGAAAATACACACAATAATTATGGGGTGTTTATGAGTACCCAAAAAATATCCCAAATTTAGCAATCGATTCCAGCTTCTTCCTGGCATCCTTTGTTACATGCACATAAATAGATGAGCCAAAAATCTTAAAATGTGAAACATCAGGTTTCTTACCAGTGAAAGCTTCTTTAGGTGTACTCATGTCAAGTGCTCTATGAGGAAAAAGGTTTTGCACATAAATCGCAGTATCTCATGCTTCCTCCCACAAATACATTGGTAGGCCCTGATCATGCAACATCACTTGTGTTGCACCCACGAACGTTATGTTCTTCCTCTCCATGACCCCATTTTTTTGTGGGTTATGAGGCACTATGATTTCTCTTCGAATTCCTTCTTTTCTACATAAGTCTTTGAAATGGTTATAGATTTATTCTCCACCATTATCACTCCTCAGAGCCTTCACTTGCTTCCTCGACTCTTTCTCCACCAATGCCTTAAACTCACAGAACTTTGAGAATATTTGATCCTTCTTCTGCATGAAGAAGATCCAACATTTACAAGAAAAGTCATCAACAAAAATAACATAATACTTATATTTTGTTGTTGAAGAAACTGAGAATGGTCCAAACATGTCTGTGTGAACTCTCTCCAGGATTACCGAAGCATGGTTCTCCTTTTCATGAAAGGCGGACTTTACATACTTCCTCATGGTGACATCCTTGCACTGATCTAACTGAGCAATTGTTCCCATTGGAAGTCTAGTAGATATTTGTTGCATGATCTTCAATGCTCCATGATGAAGATGGACCAATCACCTATGCCATAATTCACCCTCATCCTGGCTCACCACTTTTCCTACCTTTCCCATCATGGTAGCACAACCATCTACCTCCATCTTGTAGATATTCTTAACTCGAATCCATATATTATTGACTTGACCCATTTTTTTGTGTCGCAGGAAAGATTTTCCATCGCTGAAAATAACGTCATAGCCTCTGTCCTCCAACATTGCGACTAAGACCAGGTTTTTCTTTAGAACTGGAACATGCATAACACTTTTCAATTGAAATGGTTTACTTGAATCCCTATGAAAGGTAATGGTACCAATTCTAGTCACATTGTATCATCCATCGTCGCCCATATCAATATGCATTTTGATATCTTTCTCCTCCAAGTCACGGAAAAGATCCTTATCTCCCATCATGTGGAAGGAAGCACCACTATCCAAATACCACACCAATCCCATTGAAATTGAAGCCATGCATGCGATCAAATAGAAGTCAAGTTAAAATTGTGAGGCAAGGGCCTCACCAGCTGCAACTCCAACAACCTTCTTGTTATTCTTCTTCTATAGATAGTTAATAGCGAGATGCCCATGTTCGTGACAGTGAAAACACTTCACTTTGGAAAAATCCATATTCTTGCCTTTAGAATCAGATTTTTAATGGAATTTATTCCCCTTCCCTTTCCTTTCCTTGGAAGCCAAGGCACAATACTCTTCATCATAATTCTTTTATGAAGAGCCATCTCTGGTGTTCCACCTGAACTCCTCCTGCACTAAATCGGACCATAGTCGTTCCCAAACTGGCATTTTTTCCCTTCCATTGACAGAGTTTTGATAACTGTGCCAACTCTTGGGAAGTCCTAGGAGCACCAAGCTCACCAAATAATCATCAACAACTTTTATTCCCACACTCCCCAACTCATCCCGACATTCGAAAAAATTCGTGAGATATTTTGGAATGGAGTCGTCCTTCTCCATATTGATCTTCTTGAGTTTATCTTTGAGCACCAATTTCCTATGGTCATTGTTATTTTGCAATAGATCCATCAAATCCTTACACATTGCATATGGTGTGGCTTTCCCATGGAGGTTTGAGACAATTTGGTCTCATACTCCCTCGAGAAAGATCCTCCTTGCCTTTGCCACTTTCTTTTTCCATGCATCAAGATTTGCAGCGTCTGCAACATCTGGCTTAGGAACATCTTTGTCAATGAATTCCTTCAAGCCATTGTCTTCGAGTACTGCCTCCACCCTGTCCTTCCAAGAAATATAGTTCAATCTTCCCTCGAGTGCATACTCTAACCTCAAGCCATTGAAATCCATTTCGATCTTGAATCAGTTGTAGCACCAAGAAGGTCTTTCTGCAAATTCGAATTCTATCCAATCACAAACTCAGCTTCTGCAATTTCCTGTGATCTAATACCATGTAGAAATTTTAATACAAATTATGTATTGCTTGGATTCTCCTGATCTAACAATTATATTCCATTTTTAAATACAAAATATATTTTACTAATATTCTTGCGGAATTTAAAACACGATGTGCCAATTCTCTTCCTCTAGATAGCCTTCCTCCTCTATGCAATCCCTGCAATGGAAAAACCTACAAATGATTTGAATTCCTCTTTCCTAGGATGTGCATTGCTCATGGGCACATCCACTGTGTGTGTGATTTCATGAGTGCACTTCACTCAAATCACAATTGATAGCTAAACTATCCCTTTCACCTGTTATCTCAATTGGGTCTCCACTGGATCTGACATGCATGTAGTTAACAGTGGTAAATCTTCAGTTGCATGTGATATCACTGATTGTGAATTAACTAATAATTAATTCACTGAACTCTCACTAGTGTAAGTTTAGTGACAACTAGTACAACTGAGCTTAACTCACTTAACTAAGTTAAACTACTTCACAACTCACATAACTACACTTATAACTCTGTTACAACTTCAAGTCACTTAGTTACAACTAATTCAACTTCCATGTCCCACCAGTCAACCTTTGAACTCGAATTTCCTATAGCTAAATGATTTTCCATTTCAGTTGATTATTTCAAGTGATTATGAGATAATAGATTAATATTTATTGTCCAATTTATTTAAGGGAAAAATAAATTAGACACACATTTCTTGTTGACTTTTCAACAGCTGTCATGTAGAGGATGTTGTCACACTGAGGATGTTTTCACGTAGAGGATGTTTTCGCACATAGAATGTTGTCACGTAGAGGATGTTGTCATGTAGAGGATGTTGTTGCATAGAGGATGTTGTTGCATAGGGGATGATGTTGTGCAAAGGATGTTGTCACGTAGAGGATGCTATCGCACAGAGGATGTTGTCGCGCAGAGGATGTTGTTACACAGAGGATTTTGTCATGCAAAGGATGCTTTCATGCATAGGATGTTGCCGCATAGAGGATGTTTTCACATAGAGGATGTTGTCGTGCAGAGGATGCTGTCGCGTAGAGGATGTTGTCGCACAGAGAATTTTTTCGCGTATAGGATGTTTTCACACATAGGATGTTGTTGCGCAGAGGATGTTGTCGCGCAGAGGATGTTGTCGCATAGAGGATGTTGTCGCACAGAGGATTTTGTCATGTAGAGGATGTTTTCATTAAGAGGATGTTTTCATGCAGATTATGTTGTCATGTATAGAATGTTGTCGCATAGAGGATGTTTTTGTGCAGAGGATGTTGTTATGCTGCGTAAATGATTGGTTTAGTGGTCAACTTCAAGATCACTTTCTGACCAACTAGAGAGGAATTTTGAAAATCCCTGAGATGTGTTTGTCGAGGACAAACCAAGTAATAAAAACCTCTCTCATATTTTCAAAAGGTGTCATGGATTTGGATAATCGAAGGAATCTTTGAGCCCTATTTTCCAATGTTCATGATTTCTTGTTTGAGACATGTTTTTCGGACATGTATTCCGGCCAGCTGGAGATGAATTTCAAGAAACCGAGAGGTTTTTATTTATAAAGATCTTAAATACAAAACATTTCTCATGTTATACACAAATGTTACATTTTGATAATTACAAGTGGTGTTGTGAAGCCTATTTTTTATAATTTTGCCCCCTAAAAAGCAGGAAATCAATTAAAATGTGTCTTTTTTTGTTTGTAATTGTTTCTATTTTGGGAAAGGGTTGGAGTTTGAAATGGTGAGCTAGAAAGGACCTATAGTGCTATATTTTTCATGTTACAATATTAGAGAAGGGTTGGACCCTTGGGGGATTGGACTGTGTATAATTTTCCTGAATATCTTTATGAGATAAATGCAGAAGTATCGTGCTTTCATGAAGTAGAGATTCATTACGGTGTTGCTTTAAGTATGTCTTTTCTTTGTAATTATCATATCCATAATTTTTTGTTCTTTCCAGTATTCATATGAGAGTAAATTTTTGGAATTCATACATCTTCGATGCTCCATTCATATGGTAAATACTTGTTATGTGTTTAAAGATTGTGGGTTCAGACTTCATCCATTCTTTATGCTCTTCTCATAGTAATATATCTTTTTGTATTCCATCTAAAGTTACATTGAGAACTCATCCTTTTCTATATGCTCTTAATGTGAAGGGTCTCCCCTTTCTCTTTTCTGCTTCCATCCAAAATATTGCATGTTGATGAAGAATAACACTTACTTTTCCTTTGCTCTCTGTGAGTACACCACTAGTCATTAGCTCAATATTTTAATTTCAGAACTTGACTCCATTTCCCAATGGTACCTTTTCCTTGTTTTTCCTACCAACCCTTTCAAAACAAAAGAAAACACGTCCTATCGCAGAATCTGGCCTCTGGGCCTTTATTGATGAAACCCTTAAGTTATTACCAGTCATTAGACATCTGAGAGAGCCCTCTCTAGTTGTATAGGTCAGAATACAATATAAAGTTGGTTGAAACAGTTACCTTGGGGTTTTCTTTGATACATCCCAAATAAAATTTTGAGTGTTAACAATACCAACTTTATTGAGTCCAAAGAAAGATGGAGGTTGGAGAATGTGCACAGTTTCTAGAGCCATCAACAAGATAACCACTGGGTATAGATTTCCTTTACCCAGAATGGATGATTTGATGGATTGTTTAAGTGGAGCTAGTTATTTTTCCAAGATATACTTGAAGAGTGGTTACCATCAGATAAGGATGAGAGAAGGAGATGAATGGAAGACAACATTCAAAATGAATGAAGGATTGTATGAGTGGTTGGTTATGTCATTTGGTTTGAAGAATGCATCGAGTACATTTATGAGGTTGATGAATGAAGTGCTCAAATATTTTATTGGTAAGTTTGTAATTGTCTATTTGGATGATATATTAATCTTCAGTAATACTGAAGGAGAGCACTTGAGGCATTTAAAGATCATGTTGAGAAGACTGCAACAACAGAAGTTGTTAGTAAATTTGGGGAAATGTTCTTTCATTAAAACAGAACTTATATATTTGGGATTCGTAATCTCTTGAAATGAGTTGAAGATGGACCGAGAGAAGGTGAGGGAAATAAGAGATTGGCCTTCTCCAAGAAGTGTGTTTGAGGTAAGAAGTTTTCATGGAATGGTGAGTTTTTATAGGAATTTCATCAGGAATTTCAGTATTATTTGCGCACCTATACTAGACACCATAAAGAAATATCATAAGTCTTTTAATTGGACAGAGGAAGCTGAGAAAGGATTTAGGGTGTTGAAAGAAAATATAACAAAACAACCTATTCTAGTTCTACCAGATTTTAAGAAGACATTTCAAGTTAAATGTGATGCTAGTCAAGTAGCCATTGGTGTAGTTGTAAGTCAAGACAATAAGTCGATTTCTTATTTTAGTGAGAAGATGAATGATGTTAAGATAAAGTATTCCACATACGATAAATAATTGTATGTTGTGATTCAAGATTTGAAAAAATGGATGCATTATCTTATTTCAAAAGAGTTTGTTTTATATTCTAATAATCAGGAATTGCAACTTATAACCAGACAAGATAAATTGAATCAGAGACATGCCAAATGGGTAGAATTCATGTAGAATTGTAAAAAAAAATTATTAATCATATTAGTGGGAATGTTAACAAAGTTGTAGATGATTTGAGCAAGAGATTTTTTATCTTGAAGGAATTTCGAGTGGAGACCCTAGGATTTGAACACCTCATGGAGATGTATCAAGAATATTCATATTTAAAAGAAACTTATGAAGCATGTGAGAACCCTTTGCTGAGGGATAGAAGTCGGTGGATGGAATATCTAATCCAGGGAGGACTGTTATTCAAAGGAAGCCAATTTTATATCCTGAAATGATCAATGAGGGATAACTTGTTGAAGGAAAAGCATAGTGAAGGTTTGGTAGGACATTTCAGTCACGATAAGACATATGCATAGTTTAGTTCTTTGTATTTTTTGTCGAGTATGAGGTTTGATGTAAATTAATTCATGGGAAGATGTAGAATATGCCAATATGCAAAAGGAAAGCTATAGAACATTGAATTGTATCAACCATGTCCTATTCCAGACATGCCATGGGATGTTATAAGTATGAATTTTGTTTTGGGATTGCCTAGAACCTAGAGATGAAGTGATTCAATATTCATAGTGGTTGACATATTTTCTAAGATGGTACATTTCATACCATGTCATAATACTAATGATGCTACTCACATAGAAAAATTATTTTTCAAGGAGATTGTGAGATTACATGGATTTCTAAGGAGCATAGTTTCAGACAGAGACACTAAGTTTGTGGGACACTTCTGGAGAACACTATGGAAGAATATGGGGACACATTTGTCTTTTAGTTCAACATATCGTCCTCAAACGGATAGACATCATAAAGTAGTAAATCGAAGCTTAGGGAACCTTTTGAGGATTTTGGTCACTAATCATAACATCCAATGGGATCAAATTCTTCCCCAAGAAGAGTTTGCATATAATGACTCACCAAATAGGAGCACTAGAAAAATCCCATTCCAAATAATGTATGGAATGCATCCAAGAGGAATTTCATAGTTAAGATATTTGGGACGAGATGAGTTTTGAAGCATAGGAGCAAAAGATTTTGTCGTAGAGATACATGAATTACATGATCATATTAAGGGACAACTACATAACAGAAACCAAAAGTACATAACTAGAGTAGACTAGAGAAGAAAATAGGTTCATTTCAAAGTATAAACTTCAAAATATTTACAAAGGAGATACCAAATTAAAGGGAGATAAGCTTTAAACCATTAGAGCTAAGTTTGAGAAATTGAAGATTAAGGAATATGAAGACACTAAAACCTCCTTTCTACGAGTTGAAGAAATAGTGAACATTGTTAGAGGACCGGGAGAATAATTTTATGAATCAATGGACATTCAAAAGGTTCTAAGATATATACCTATGAGATTTGATCCTAGGATATCAACCTTGGAAGAAAGAACAAATATTGATAGTTTGAGCATGGACGAGCTACATGGAATATTATTCACAACTTGTGAAATGAGGATAGAAAAAGAGAACCCAGTCATGAAGGAAGCAAATTTCAAAGCATCAAATAAGACAAAGAAGAAAAAAAATCAAAATTAAAAACCAAATTTTAGTTGCAGCGATGATTGAGAGGAAGATGAAGAAGTGGAAAACTTCATAAGGAAGTTAAAAAGAGGAACCAACAAGTACAAATGTATGCTTCCATTTGAATGTTTTAATTGTGATGGTATTGGTAATTTTTCTTCTAAATGTCCTTATTCTAAGAATAAAGGTAGCAATGAAGAAGAAGATCATAAGAAGAAAAATAAAAATAAAAAAGGAGAGAAGAGAAGAAACAAAAATAAATTCTTCAAGAAAAGTTTCTACTCAAAGGAAGCTAGCCCCTCATCAGAAGAGGATGATGATAGTGACAATGATTCATAAAGAGTACTCTTCATGGAAGTAAAAGATGATTATGAAGATTTTAAAGAAGAAAGAAAAGTAGATCTGAGAGAATAATTAATCAATGCCTTAGAAGAACTAGGGAAATAAAGAAAGAAAAACAAGTCACTCAAGGCAGAGTTAAATAAGAAATAATGATCTCAAAATTACGGCTCAGAAGAAATCGAGAAGATAAACACGAAGTTAAAATTCCAGGTAGAAGAAGACAGACGGATTGAATAAACACTCAGAAATCAATTAAAATATGAGAAGATTATTGAAATCTTGGAAGCATAAATAGTCACCTTAAGAAAAGATATTTATAATAAATATATGCAGCAGAATAACACCAAAATATTGGATGATATCATCAACAGTCAAAGGCCATACTATGATAGGTGTTGGAAAGGATACATCCAAATGCATATTGATAAAGGTTCAATCTCCAATATGACATAATAGGAAGAGGAACAAAGAAGTTATGAAAAAATTGTCAAAGGAACTATAAAAAAAGAGGAATATAGCAAGACTCAAGAAGAAAATCATAGAGAAACTGGACCATGTAGAAGATTCAGAATACAAAGTCAGCAATCAAAAACATCTCAAGAAGAAGAAGGCTTCATAAGAGAAACACCATTCAGAATATCCCCTACATCTAGGTATCAAACTATTTTTCTTGGTTTATGTTACTCTTTTAACAATTTTGGACTCAAAGTTGCAAATTGTAGAGATTATGCTAAGAATAGAAGCAACTATGAAGGCTATTCAAACAAAATTTATCCTATAAAGTCACATGAATCATAGAACAAAAATCACAACAATTTTGGTTCACTAAGTAATGAAGTAGAATGTTGCAAGTGCAACAATTTTGAACACATGGCAAAATATTGTAGATTGATTATTCCTCCAAGGAAACCAAAGATGAATATCAAATAGGAACCACAAAGGATATGGAGAAGGAAGCAATATCAATTCAACATGGAATAATTATCACTTGTTCTACAAGAGAAACACAAGAAAAGTGAGTAGTATGTTGATAACAATTGTTTGAAGCATATGACATGTGACAAAAATAGGTTTCTGACACTGAAGAAGGAATGAGATGGATCCATTTCATTTGGAAATGATAACTCATCTAGAATCATAGGTAGAGGCATAGTCAAGCTTGGAAGCAAAGGTGCCAAGGAAGAAAATGTTCTATTAGTCGAAGATATGAAGCACAATCTTCTAAGTGTAAGTCAAATGTGTGATCAAGGACACAAAATTTTGTTTGACTCAGAAAAATGTGAGATAAGGAAAGAAGGATTAGGAAAATTGGTGTCTACAACTAGAAGAACTCCAAACAACATATATGTCCTTAATGAAATTGGAAGAGAAATATATTTCATAGGAAAATAAAATGAAATTTTTCTTTGGCATAGAAGAATGGGTCACATGAACTTTGATTACCTTGTCAAAGTCAACAAAAAGGAAGAGCTGAAAGAAATTCTCGGGATCTCAAATCCATCAAATAATCTAGGCGAGCATTCTCTATAAGGAAAAAAAACTAGGACCAAGTTCAAATATAAAGAGCAGTCCACAACAAAATCATTGGATATTATACACATTGGCCTATGTGGACCTACAAGAAAAAAGGGTTTAAATGGCGAACAATATTTTATGATACTAGTTTATGACTGCACAAGTATGACTACAGTTTTCTTTCTCAAGAAGAAGTCAGAGGCATTCAAACACTTCAAGATATACAAAGAGATGGTTTAAACTAAGATGGACATGAAAAATCAAGTTCTTAATATCAGACAATGGAGGAGAGTTTGCATCAAAGGAATTCATGTATTTTTGTGGTATGCATGGAATAAAGAGACAGGTCCTAGCATCCAAGAAACCTTAGCAAAATGGAGATGTCGAAAGGAAGAACACAACAATATAGGAAATGTCCAGAACCATGTTGAAATATTCCAAGTTGAGTGACATCTTTTGGGCACAAGAAATACATACAATAGTTCATATCCTGAATAGAGGAATGCTCAAAATTAACAATGATAAGACTCCCTACGATTTATGGAAAGTAAGACTAGAAAATGTGAAGCATTTTAGAGTTTTTGGAAGAAAATGCTATATCAAAAGAGATGATGGTAGAATTGGAAAATTTGAATCATGAATTGATAAGGGAATACTAGTTGGGTATTAAGGAAAAAGAAAATCATATAAATGCTTCAATCCAAGACTCAGAAGAATAGTGGAAAGCATCATTGTAATGATTGACAAGACAGATGTAAGGAAGGGAAAATAAGGAAGAAAAGACTCAGAAGAGTAGGATGAAAAATAATATATAATAGAAGAAGAAGAAAAAGAAGAAGAAGAAGAAGAAGAGCAACCAGAAGCAAAGAAAGAGGAAGATGAGCAACAAATACTTCCCAAGACACTCAGCTGACAAGTACAAAAAAATCATCCACCATAATAGATTATTGGGTTTTTATGGACAAATTAGTCAATGCAAACATAGACCAATCTCCCTATATTGGGAACCCAAAGATAGAACAAAATAGCATAGAACATATTACTTTCCTTAGGTTCATACAATCGAAATATTGATAAGTAAGGACTCATACCTATTTACCGATGTTTTTTCTCGCTAATTTTAGCTCCTATCTTGATTCAAAGGATTTTGAATAGAAACCTGCATAATAAAACAAGATAATTGGTGAAAGAAACGATAGTACTTCGAAAAATTTATACAAATGACCAAGGAGAAATGTAATAAAGACAATTTACAATGAACAATATTTATAGGAAAGAAAAAATGTTACTGTATTATTAATAATGGAAGAGTTACAATCAGTTCCTTGGCGTTGTGAGGCTCTTTCCAACCATTCATTACTCCAATACCCACATTTTTTCCACGAGTTCCATCACCATCAACTAAATAATTTGACACAAGAATCTCTCAAGGTCAAAGAACAATATTATAATCTAAAAATAGAAGCTAAAGCTATCAACCATTACTCACTACTAGTTATTCTCCCTTATCTATTAACCTTTTCTCATGAGATAAGTATCCTTTTATAGATTGAAGAGGAGGTTAGGATGAGAAGTTAGTATCTCCCCAAATCAGGAGTACGGATGAGATCCAAACCAATCGGAGGACACCTCATATCTGAAGCTTCTCTCTAGAAAATTCGCAAATTTATTCCTTTTTCCTCCCTTTCAAACAATGTTGCACCCTGTGAAATAGCAACATGAGACACTATCGAATTTTGCATTAGTGCCACATGCGAAACTTAAGAGTGTCACATGCTGCAATGGTGCAACATGCGACACTTTCTCAAAACAGTGTTTTTAAATACATCACGAATTCTTTCAAGGAAAGTTCTTTCTTCAGTGATCATGGATTTTAAGCTTTGGATGATGGAAATTAGGTGAACACTATTAGTTGTGACAAAATAATGTGTAACATAATTCCCCCCAAATTATGAATCTAGAAAGGGGTGATAGCCGAAATATTTTTCCATGTGGGTATTGAAACGAAGATCACATCGGTTGGAGACCTATCAACAACAAACAAGGAATTACAATATCATTAATGAGGTAGGCATTCCCATACTAATAATATAAATGACTCAAAGCATAAGTGATTACATACAAAGATCCATTTCAAGTATGATAGGTTATGGCCACCAAAGATACATTGTGGATCCATGCCAATATGTCTCAAATATATACATAGCCACCAAACATACATTGTGGATCTATGTCATAAATACTCAAATTTGAACATAGACACCAGACATAAACTGTGGATATATGTAACAATACATACTAAAAACACTCCATCACAACCTAGATCTATCATATATAATCCAAGTTCTTTATCTCCATCGTTCCATCGTACAAATCTAACCATGTGAATAAAGGTGTAGAAGTCAAACATGTTAGAAATCATATGATTATTGGTTAACGCTGAAAATCATTAATAGATGCGAAAGAAACCATCAATGATGAAGATATCCCTTAAGTTACACAATTACATTCTATTGAGTGAAAATATATGAGTTTAATTCGAGCACTCATAAGATCATTTGATCGAAGTTCAATGATAAAAACTTGTCATCGAAGGTGAGGAAACTTGTCATTAAGGCATGCAAGTCCCAAGGTATTGAAATGTTTCTAAACTATCTTCATATATAATGTGCTGAAGTCAATAGGAAGTGACCCATCACAGGAGGGCCTTGATGTTTCCCCCATCAACGATGTGAAACATGTACAAATATTTGAAGTAGATCAAAGTATAGAGTGATTTAGGATTGACTCAGAGATGGATGATACTGTAAAAAAGGTTGAAGCAATAGAAGGATTTTTGGTTGGATTTCTCTTGAACATATTGATGAAACGAAAAATGTATTGGAAACAATGACTCAAAAGGAGGATCGTAGAACAAAATATAAATTCAGAGAAAAGTATTATCAATAAGAGACAAGTGGATTTCCAAATCTGACATGAGGAGTGAAAGAGTGTCATGTTCAAGAGTGACTTACTGCCAAAAATTAATACAGTTTTATACAAGTTCCCTTTTCAATTTTCCCCCACCATTTCAGGCGAGTACCTATTTATTTTTACACAAGATTTAGGAGGATAACATATTCTTGTAATATAAGCTCATCTTTCAGATGAGTCCTTCAGAGTATTTTTAATGAACCCTAGAAAGGAGTGGTTCAGTCCCATATGGGTCTTTCAATGTAAGTTTTACAAGTCCAAAGAAAGTAAACTTGGTGATTTTTCATGTTTAGAGAGTTTGAAAAACACTTAAAGGAAACTCCAAGATTAACTTTTTCTTAAATTTAGTCCCCCAAGTCCGAAAAAGTATAAAATAATGCCTAGGAGAACTCTTCTAGCCATTATTAACTAGAGTATTCATTTTTCGCAATTAATCATACTCAGCATGATAAAGGTTTAAACTAATACTAAATAGATTCTCTTTCAAATTATTTAACGAGTGTGAAAGGAATCAAGTTCACTCGACAATATTTTCATATTTATAGGGTTTTGAAAAGAGCTTACAGAAAATCCCTTATATCTATCTATCTATCTATCTATCTATCTATCTATCTATCTATCTATATATATATATATATATATATATATATATATATATATTCGAAAAACTATAAAAAATATTCTTGACCATAACTTTATGCATCAAAATTTGACCTGTAATTTGCAAAAAAATATTTTTTTCTCAAACATTATGTCAACCAAATGAGATACTATATAAAAGTGGAAAAAATGAAATAGAATATAAAAATAATATTCCATTGTAGGTTAAAAGGAAGAAAAGAGTAATTTGTTTTTACCATTTGTGTTTTTACCTCTCAATAGTAAAAAAAAAAGCATCAATTAGGTTAGTTCTTCAGGAAGTTATTGTGAACAAATCCATGGATAATTCCAAATTCAGCCTCCACCAAGTAATAGATCCTTCCCTATTCTTCATCTTGATGTCCATTTTTTTCATTCCAAGCTAGTTTTTAAGTATTTTTGGGCTTTTCCTAAGCCCTAAAATGCACCACACAGGTGTCGTAGGGACCCTATATTGAGAACTGTGACACTTAAGAGTGTCACGATCTCACATTATCGGGAAGTGCGGCAATGTTTCTCTATGTGCAAAAAACAGGGTGCAACACCCATAAAACTCAAAAAAAAATTGCAGTTTACACTGTGGGGTTTAAAAATCTTGGATGTCAGTTGATAGATAAGTTCTCTACTTATTATTTGCAGGATTTTCATTTGACAAAGTGTTATAATGGAGGGAGAGAGAGCATGAAATGGAAGATCAAATTGTGGCCAATGATCCAAATACCATGTTGGCACTCCAAAGGTGTGAATTAAAATATTCTTCGAGGTCCATGGCATGAAGGCCCAGGTTCATTTATTGTAATTCCTAGTAATGATGTAGGAACCAAATGAACAAATTTTTAAGGTTGGAGTTCATAATATAGCCTTGGAAATTGAAGATATTTACTTCTTTATTGGGCTCTCAAGATGAGGAGAGAAATTTTGTTTATCTAGATTCAGAGGAGGTGGTGAGAAGACCAAAAGGTAAATCTCACAACATTGTGTTGTAGGTACCAGAAAAGAAACAGGAAGATCTCAATAAAAAATGTTGGATATATTTTCTTAAGAAATGTTCTTTTCACTATTACTCAGGTTGTTGGAAGTGCAGATCCTCACTTAGCTACCAACAATGAAATGCAGTATGTCGTTGATTGTATGGAACCCACAGTATTTAACTAGTGTGAAGAAATTTTGGAGAGCATGAAATACCAATTGACCCACTAGCAAATTTGGGTCATTTTGTGATGGCTATTTCGACACTATGTCATGGATATTGCGATGAATCTTGAGTCTCTCAAATGTAATTTCATGTGACGTGGAAATTTTGACAAACATTAATTAACGTCGCAAGAGCTTAGACCTTAGGGAACTACTCACAACTACAACAAAAACAAAAATCGTCGCCAATATGACAATATAGACAAACTAAGTAAAACCAACTGTTTGTCGCTATTATGACGACCACATGGTATATTGCAACAGACAAATTTAGTAGTTTATATAGCATACTTGCTGCAACATTTCTATTGTGCGTCACAATTGTGACGACAACTTTTCATTGTTTATATAGCAATCTTGAGCAATTGCGATGACAACTTTTCATTGTTTATATAGAAAATTCATCGCATGGTTTTTATTGGTGTTGCAATTGCGATGAACCAAGGTATATAGCGACGAATAACTTTCATGGTTTATATAGAAAATCCATCGCAAAATTCCTATAGTGCATTGCAATTCAACGACAACTTTCCATGGTTTATATAGCAAAATCGTCGCAACAATTCTAGAGTATGTTGCAAGTGCGGCGACAACTTTTTCGTGGTTGATATAGAAAATTCCTCGCATGATTTTTATTGTCATCACAATTATGACAGCCACATGGTATATAGCGACGGAAAACTTTCTTGGTTTATATATCAATTTCATTGCAGAAATTTTGTTGTCGTCGCAATTGTGACGACAACTATTTATTTAAAAGAAAAAAAAAAAAACTTTATTTATGGGAAAAATAAATAAAATTTTATTTTTGAGCAATCTTGTGGGAATCTTTAAAATTAAGGGTTCATTGGGGTTTATGCTAAGTAGGTTTTGGTGTTTGCTAGTATATTGATGATGTCTTAGTGGTGATTTTATCATTGACATTAGAAACATTTTAGGGTGGGGTTACTAACATTAAGTGACTTCATTTATACATGAACTAGGTTACAGTCATATAATGACGATGATAGTTAAGATGATCATGATGGCGATGTCCCTCTTAAATTAAATAGAATGTTTTGAATGTTTGGAACTCTTAGGTGGTTATGGTACCTTGGAAAAGTTCAATTTTCATTTTCATTTAATTATAAATGAAAATGAAAATTGAACTTTTCTAAGGTACCATAACCACCTAAGAGTTCCAAACATGCAAAATATTGTATTTAATTTAAGAGGGGCATTGCTATCATGATCATCTTAACTATCATTATCATTATATGACTATAACCTAGTTCATGTATAAATGAAGTCATTTAATATTAGTAACCCCACCCTAAATGTTTCTAATGACAATGATAAAAGAACCACTAAGACATCATCAATATACTAGCAAACACCAAAAGCTACTAGAAAAAAATACTTCCTCTTTGCAAAAAGAAACTAAATTATTGTAGTGCCTATTTAAAAAATGTTCTCAAAAAATATTAACAATATTTTCTAGCATTCCCCATTGTATACCTGAAATATGTCTGCAAAAACTTGTATAGATATGCACTCTAGATATGTGGTATTTACACCAGTGCAAATTTGGGTATGCACTGTCGATATGGGTGTATTGATTATGGAAGATACATGGTATACCCCATGACTAGTTGAAAAATTAATGACCATACTACTAAGTTAGTTGTTTTATCTAATATATACCCAAATTGAGTCATTTATGGTTATAGATTGCAAGACTACCTATGGAAGTAAAGGCAATCGTATGATGGGATACTCATCAATGGGGCATGAATAAGAGAAATCACATATTCAAGATAAGTAATGACATAATATATGATATGTAATTGATGAGTAAGGATCAAAGAACATGTAGTGTAGATATTTAATAGTACATAAACTACATACCTATAACAATCTTGTATCAAATATATCATGAGTATTAAGATCGGGATTCAATAAGAGTAGAGAGTTCAATATAAGTCAAATCAAAGAAATAGGATAAATATGAACAACTTTCAACATAGATAAGCTAATCCCTATGAATAGTAAGTAGTATGTGTGATTAGCCTATGTTAGTTTCCATAAGTAATAGCTAAACCAATAAGCACGATATAATATTTTGTCAATGTGTGAAATCAGTGCAATGTAATCTATATAATGAGAATCAACTTATTGTATATACCATCTTACTTTAGCATGTCATTGCTCAGTTGAATGCAATGTTTTTATACTACAATAGTATCACTACTAGTTATGGATAATAGTATAAATTTACTAGTTCATCTTATTGGAATGTGATTATTACACTCAAATCACCATAAGTACTTACATAATGTTATACACCTTGTAAACTAATTTTTAAGGTAACTATAAGAAATACACTAATCAAGCATGTAGAGCTTAGTGATGGGATAAATAAGGCTACTAGTGCTTATAACAAGATATATGACTCACACTTATTCTGTAACCATTAAACCTTAACCAAGCTAAGTAAGGATATGTAACTTGTATTGTGATTATGCCATACTGAGACCTCTTTCTTCAAAATCTAACTTACCTCGGATCAAGGTAGGCGGCAAGTACTATGGAGATGGGAGTTGCAAGGTGGAGGAGAAAATTCCTCCAAGTTGGCAGCTGAACAACCTTACAAGTACAGGCAGGGATTTCAATGTAGAGGTAGTCAAAGCAATTGGAAAGGAGGAGGAGAATCATCCTCACCACTTTTCCAACCATCTTGTAGAGGAGCACCTCCAAATCCTCTTCGATATCAGGAAAAAGCAGGAGGACCATGTACACTCTCAGAATGTCATCATTCAAAGAATGAACATCTTGTTCAAGGTGCTCTCAGATGCTCCATGTAATGATATATGTCTGATGTGAAACCAGTAGTTCACCCAAGAATACACTATTCATGGATAGCCAACCCCAGCAATGGATTGAACCCCCTAGGTTCTGTTTTTTTTGTCTTTGTAGTTGCAAAGTTGGTGGTCCAATAGGCTATGACAATAGGATAGATGTGAAACATACATTTAATTAGAAAATGTGGCATCATGTGTATAAATAAGCTCTAAGATATTTTATGTAAGGAAAATGTTTTTAGAAATTTCAATTGTTGTAACTAATAAGCATAGAAATATCTAATAAATGTATGAGTTCTCCTTGTGTAGAAGCAACAAATTTTGTCAGTAAGCCTCTTGTGATATTAATACCATTTATCATCATTATTATTGTATTTCCATACTAGTAGAATGCTATTGTCTATATCTTCTAAGTATGGAAAATAATAATGCCAGGGACCATATAGCTGATTAAAAATAAGTGGACAGTTGAGTTCATTATAGTGAGTAATTTTTACAGCTAGTTGTACTAGTTGAAAAATGTTCATTTCAAATAATGATAGAGATTCTGGTTAGAATATGTCATAACAACCACTATAATTTCATGAGAATTGAATATGGTAAATGTATGGAAGAGGTGTGCACATCACATGTCTATTCAATTGTACAAAGTATGCAACTGTAAAAAATATAAAATAATGGAATGAAACCATTGACAGAAGAAATACCAATATAGAAATTGATCACCACATTCTAAGGCCAAGAAGCAAGGTTGAAACAAAAATAAAATAGAACAATTTGAAAAAATACTTCCTCTTTGCAAAAATAAACTAAATTATTGTAGTGCCTATTTATAAAATATTCTCAAAAAATATTAACAAGATTTTCCAGCATTCCCCATTGTATACCTGAAATATGCCTGCAAAAACTTGTATAGATATGCACTCTAGATATGGGGTATTTAAACCAGTGCAAATTTGGGTATGCACTCTTGATATGGGTGTATTGATTATGGACGATACATGGTATACTCCATGACTAGTTGACAAAGAAATGACCATATTACTAAGTTAGTTGTTGTATCTAGTATATACCCAAATTGAGTCAGTTATGGTTATAGATTGCAAGATGACCTATGGAAGTAAAGGAAATCGTATGATGGGATACTCATCAATGGGGTATGAATAAGAGAAATCACATATTCAATATAAGTAATGGCATAAGATATGATATGTAATTGATGCGTAAGGATCAGAGAACATGTAGTGTAGAGATTTAATAGTACGTACACTACATACCTATAACAATATTGTATCAAATATATCATGAGTATTAAGCTTAGGATTCAATGAGAGTAGAGAGTTCAATACAATTCAAATCAAATAAATAGGATAAATATGAACAACTTTCAACATAGATATGCTAATCCCTATGAATAGTAAGTAGTATGTGTGACTAACCTATGTTAGTTTCCATAAGTAATAGCTAAACCAATAAGCACGATATAATCTTTTGTCATTGTGTGAAATCAGTGCAATGTAATCTACATAATGAGAATCAACTTATTGTATATACCATCTTACTTTATCATGTCATTGCTCAGTTGAATATAGTGTTTTTATACTACAATAGTATCACTACTAGTTATGGAGAATAGTATAAATTTACTAGGTCATCTTATTGGAATGTGATTATTACACTCAAATCACCATAAGTACTTACATAATGTTATACACCTTGTAAACTACTTTCTAAGGTAATAATAATGATGCAGGAGCATCGCCTTCAAGACGACAGTGCACACGTGGAGGCAAACAAAAGACATTTTTGCAACACCATAATTTCAAGTTGACCATTCACTTAGAATTTAATTGAGTTGTTGAGATATTTTGTTGAGTAATTTGAATATTGTAACTTGTTTGTAGAGTCTCTAAGGACTGTAAGAACTGCAGACATGGAGTGTTGACTCTGTCTAATAGTAATTAGTAGTTCTTGTAATAGGAATGAGTAGGTGTTATCTTTAAAAGGTTGAAATGATAGATTTTAGAACAGGACGAGAGAGCTCATGGAGCCGGTCCTTAGATATTTTTTATTTTACATTGTAATAGAGTAGGATAAAAATATAGAGAAGAAAAATAGAGTATGAGAGGATTGTAGTCGAACTAGAGCAGAATAGAATAGAGGAACAATGTGTAATTTTTGTTTTTATGAATGAATAAAACAAATGAAAATTGTCCCAAACTAGACTGTGTTCATCTAAATGTGATTGCATGAATAATTCATTTTGTATGTGGTATTTGTCTCATTCTTGTTCATGTATGAGAGTTTGAGAGGATGGTTGTATGAACCTGTAACGAAAGTGGATCAATTCCAAATCATTTCTCTTCTAAACCGTGTATGCAAGGTGTGCATTCACAAACGCAAGGTGTGCATTGACTGAGTCTTATAATGACTCAAAGAGAAGGGTTCAGAGAGAAGAAAGAGGGAAATTGAGGATTCAGGTGAAAGGAGTGCACAGAGGCTAGAAGTGGCCAAGTTTCGAAGGAACAACCTAAGGGAATTCCAGGTGGGTGTAAGGTATTTTATTTTCAATAAAACTCCTCGAATCTGAGTTATTCGAGATTTCCGAATGCAAAGTGTGTGTAGCAGATCAAATCTTAAAAGGGACAAAGCTCAGGAAGGATAGTGCTCTTGTGTACGGATCTTCAGCAGAGAAAAATTGAAGTCTGAGACCTTCGATACTTAGAAACCTTCTAAGTCTGAGAGATGGGGAAGCTCAAGAGGAGGAACACCGCAGATCGTTAGATATAGCACAGAGGACTGATAACCATCGGATGTGGAGGAAGGTGCATGAGGTTTAACCTTGTGTGTGCAAGGGAGAATAGACTCATCAAAGTCTCAAAAGAACCAGAACCACCTATCGTTAGAGGATACGTGACGAATATCCGAAAGCCATCAAGGTTTCAAAACTTAGGTGCATAAGAGTGGTGAGAAACGAGGATTCACGATCACCGAAGTCACGAAATCACTCCAATCGTCGGATCTAGGGAGATAGGTGTCAGAGATCCACACCCATTGGCATTTTGGTTGTTGGGGAAACCAAAAATAAACACCAGAGAAAAATCGTGAAAGGAAAATCATGATTTAAATCACAATCATTGATTTATGGAGAATCGCAACCGTAGATTGGGGGTGAGCTTGGATCGTTGATTCCCCAGCAAAGTTTTTGGAGATTTGGGACCAAGGGAAAGTGTTGAATGGTCCACCCACTTCACAAACCATGAAATCCCAATATTTGATTGGAGCTAGGCAAATGTTTGTAACTGGTGGTCATATGGAAGGAGGAGCTAGCGAGAGCTAGGCCTTGTCGGAGTTTTAGAACTCAGGATTTGAAGAACAAGGGGTCGATTTCTTCAAATTGTCGATACTCGAAACACAACGCACCTTTAAGCTCAGCTGGTGTTCATAGGTGGTGGTCACACAAAGAAGGGATACACAAGGAGCTGAGGGGTCGCTAAGCCCTTTTTGGAGCTTGAGAGTTGGAGATTCAAGAGTGACTCATATGTCAGAGTCCCAAGGTTGCAAATCACAATGCACCTTTTGTGAAGGTGTGTGATCATAGCCTGTGGTCATGTTGAGTAGAGGCTCATTCTTGGATTCTTAGTCACATAGGTGGAGTTTCATGAGAGGACATGTGGATTTGTTTGATTGAGTTTCTAGTAGGGAACCAGAGAGTCATTTCAGCTCAGGAATGAGAATGATCCAGTGACCAGGAGATCGGTAGAACCCTGCTGAGGTAGGGGGGCTGCACCAGGTGGTATCAGAGCCTAATTTAGGTTTGTTTGTAGACAACAGAAAAATGGAAAGGAGGAAAGTTGGTATCATTTGTGGTATCAAAGGAATTTTAAAATTTCTATTTGTAGGTGATGCAGTGAAGTCATGCCGCCTAGAAGACACAAAGCAAATGCAAAAATGGAATAAGAAATGATCCGACTCTGAATGAGGTTAGACACCATGGAGACAACATAGAGAAGAGCACCAGACACTGGTGACATTAGTGAAGCTGAGAGAGAATAAGAATAAGAAGGAAAAGCACATGATGTAGAGGACACTTCACAAGCTCGCTTGATAAAAGTTGTTTCAAAAATAGGAGCTAGAGTAAGGATAGAGGTACCTATGTATGAAGGCAATTTGGAAGTTGAAGAATTGTTAGATTGGGTACGTGCTATGTAAAAATACTTTGATTACGAAGATATCGAAGAAGACAATATAGTGAAGCATGAAGTAACAAGACTGAAAGGCCATGCAACATTATGGTGGGATGAACTACAAGCCGAACACAGAAGAAATGGTAAGCAGAAAATTAAAATTTGGGATAGGATGGTAGCCAAGATGAAAGGCAAATTTATCTCGAAGGATTACCAAATCAATATTTACAGAAGATTAAAGAACCTAAAATAGAGAGTTTTATCAGTGAAGGAGTACATTGAAGAATTCTACCGACTAAATATTAGAGTTGGACAGAAAGAAAACGAAAATGAGAAGATAGCTAGATACATCAATGAGCTGAGATATGAAATTCAAGAGGAAAATAGAATGATGTATGTCAATAAGGTTGAGGATGCTTATCAAGAATCCTTGAAAGCTGAGGAAAAATTATCTAGAAGACAAAGCCAACAAAGCAGAGGAAAAAATTCAAGCAGAGGTAAGGGAACCAGCAGGGAGAAGTTCCAGAAGTTGAAGCCTGAAGACGAAAAACAACATAGTCACCATGAGAAGGGTGGAAGTTCCAAAGAAGGATAGCATGGTGGAAGAAGTTATTTTCCTAGAGGTAGAGGAAGAGGAAGATCTAGAGGAGGCATAGTTAAGTTCTATACCTGTGGAAACGAGGGGCACAAATCTTGGGAATGTCCCGATAGAAAAAGAGAAGGTGGAGAAGAACACATTATTGAAGCAAATAATCATGTAGAAGCAGAAGCAGCAGAAGGAGGAAGAAATCTCATGATGAGGAAATTTCTTCTCACACTAAAAAAGGAACCAGAAGAACTAGTTCAGTGAACAAGCCTGTTCAGAAATGCTTGCAAGTCGAAAGACAGAGTTTGCAAGGTAATCATAGACAGTGGGAGAATTGACAATATGGTATCCATAGAGATGGTGGAAAAGATTGAACTGAAGACAAATGCACATCAAAATCCATACAAGGTATCGTGGTTGTAGAAAGGACATCAAGTCATGGTAAGTCAACAATGCCAAGTTGAATTTAAAATAGGAGGATACAAAGATGAAATATTATGTGATGTAATTCCTATGGATGTCTATCATATTTTATTGGGGAGACCATGGAAATATGACCGAAAGGTTATTCATGATGGAAGAAAGAATGCCTATACTCTAGAAAGGAATGGTAGGATACATATGTTGTTTCCCATAGAGGATAAAGAGGAAACGATAGAAGCTAGTTCATGTATATTTCTCATGAGTGGGAAGGAACTCTTAAAATAAGTCAAGAAGGAGAAAGAAATGTAGTTTGTTGTAGTGAGGAAGCCTAGAGTTGTCCTTACGAATACTTATGTATAATATTTTCCTATAGAGATCCAAGAACTATTAGAAAACTTTGCTGATATATTCATGGATGTGTTACCACATGCATTGCCACCCATTAGGAGCATAAGCCATCACATTGACCTTATTCTAGGAGCTAGTTTATTGAATAAAGTAGCTTATAGGTTAACACCTAGAAAGAATGAGGAAGTCAAAAAGCAGGTCCAAGAGTTGTTGGATAAAGGGTTAGTTAGGGAAAGCCTCATCCCATGTGCAGTACTGACTGTACTAAGTCCAAACAAATATGGAGGATGGAGAATGTGTATAGATTCTAGAGCCATCTGCAAGATAACCATTAGATACAGATTTTCTTTATCGAGGATGGATGATTTGATGGACTGCCTCAGTGGCACAAGCTATTTTTCCAAGATAGACTTGAAGAGTGGACATCATCAAATACGAATGAGAGAGGGAGATGAATCAAAAACAACATTCAAGATGAATGAAGGATTGTTTGAATGGTTGGTCATGCCATTTGGGCTGACAAATGCACCAAGCACATTTATGAGACTGATGAATGAAGTGTTGAAGGACTTCATCGGTATATCTACATTACATACTAATATTCAGAAGGACAAAGGAAGAACACTTAAGAAATCTGACATCAGTGATGGAAAGGTTGCAACAAGAGAAATTGTTGATAAATATGAAGAAGAGTTCTTTTATGAAGAAGGAGCTCATATATCTAGGTTTCGTAATCTCTTCAAATGAATTAAATATGGACCCAGAAAAGGTGAGAGAAATCAGAGAATGGCCATCACCAAGCAATATATTTGAGGTAAGAAGTTTTCATGGGTTAGCGATTTTTTATAGGAAATTTATCAGAAATTTCAGTGGCATATGTGCACCCATACTGGATACTATGAAGAAGAAACACAAGTCCTTCAGTTGGACAGAGGAAGATGAAAAAGGTTTTTAGAGTGTTGAAAGAGAAAATCATAGAGCATCCAATTTTGGTCTTACTAGATTTTGGAAAAAAAAATGAGGTGAGATGTGACACAAGTGGATTAGCTATTGGAGCAATATTGAGATAGGACAATAAGTTAGTTGCTTATTTCAGTGAGAAACTGAATGATTCCAAGAAAAATTATTCCACATATGACAAGGAATTTTATGTGGTGATTCAAGCTTTGAAAAACTGGAGACACTATCTAATTCCTAAATAATTTGTCTTGTATGGTGATAATCATGCTTTGCAATTTATTACTAGGCAAGAAAAGTTGAATCAGAAACATGCAAAATGGGTAGAATTTATGCAGAATTTTACTTTTTTTACTAAGCACATTGTTGGAACTGCTAACAAAGTCACAGCTGCTTTGAGTAAAAGAAGTCTGATTGTACAAGAATTCCAGGTGAAGACCTTGGGGTTCGAACACCTTAAGGAAATGTATAAAGAAGATGAAGATTTCAAAGAAGCTTACAAGACATGCAAGAATCCTTTATTGGGAGACAGAAGCCTATGGACTAGATATTTGATTCAAGATAGATTATTGTTCAAGGGGAGCCAATTATGCATTCCAAAGTGCTCAATGAGAGACAACCTATTGAAAGATAAACACAGTGGAGGTTTAGCTAGACACTTTGGTCATGATAAGACATTTACACAGCTGAGAAATTCGTATTATTGGCCGAGCATGAGAGCAGAAGTGAAGAAGTTTGTGAAAAAATACAGAATTTGTCAATATGCAAAAGGAAGACAACAAAACACTAGTTTGTATCAGCCATTACCTATTCCAGAGAGGCCATGGGATGCAATCAGTATGGATTTTGTTTTGGGATTGCCTAGAACTCAAAAGGGGAGCGATTCCATATTTTTTGTGGTAGACAGATTCTCAAAAATGGCACATTTCATACCATGCCAGAAGACAAGTGATGTCACACACATCGCTAGCTTATTCTTCAATGAAGTAGTAAGACTACATGGATTGTCGAGGAGCATAGTTTCAGATAGAGACACCAAATTTGTAGAACACTTTTGGAGGAATATATGGAAGATGCTAGGGACGAGCTTATCTTTTAGTTCAACATATCACCCTCAGATAGATGGACAAACTGAAGTAGTGAAGAGAACTCTCAGAAACTTATTGAGAAGTTTAGTCAATGAGCAAGGTCGACAATGGGATCAGATTCTAGCACAGGCTGAATTTGCATTCAACAATTCAGTGAACAGGAGCACAGGAAAAAGTCCATTTGAAATTGTGTACAGTATATGGCCAAGAGGGGTTACCGAGTTGAGATATTTGAATCAAAATGAGTTCAGAAGTGCTGGAGCAGAAGATTTTGCAACAGAAATTGTAACAACCCTGGTTAAATAGTTGCATAGGGTTTATTAAGTATAGTTAATTAATTAATTAACTGTCTTAATGTGTATTAGTTAAGTAATGATTAACTATTAATAATATTATTTATTTATTTATTGTTTATTAAATGTCGATTAATTAATTAAATGATTACTTAACACATTCAAAGATTTGGGTAATGAATTAAATGGCTGAATAACTTTAAATTATTTACAATAAGACTTTACGTATGCAAGGGGGGAATGAAGCATGGGGTGGAAGGATAAGGTAATAAATGAATGAGATAAGGTAATAAAGAATAGGTTAAGGTAATTAATGGAGGAGAGGAGATTCGGTGAATGGGGGGAGATATGGAGGGGAAGAGTCCTATGGGGGAGGATTATGAAAATTTGGGGGAGGAAGCATTATTTTGAGGGGAGGACTGTATTTCCTGTGGTGGCATATTTTCTAGTTTTGGAGTTTTGGTGAACCATTGCAGGGGGCACCAGGTTGCTGGGAGTTTTGGGCTCGGGGTCCAGGATTCCTTTCAATATCCTGGAGCTAGGGAGCCGGACAGGCTAGTCCTAGCTAGTTGGGTGGTTAGTCAGTTTTGGGCAGGGTTTGGTCAAGCAGCAGGGAGGACAACCAGATAAGTCAGAATTTAGCATCAGGCAAAGGTATTTTTATTTCTGAATTTGCTGAGTTATGTGATGATTATGTAATTTATTTCATGTTGTGGATAAATTTAATTTTCTAGTGAATATTATATGTTTATACGATGATTAATGAATTACTTATGCATTGAAAGAAATTATGTTTAATTGTATGAATTTTTTAGGATTTGTTAATCTTCGGTCACTACACATGGTATCAGAGCTTCAGTTTGAAGCAGTGGGGCCTTAAGGGCCTACCTACCTACCTACCCAAATTAGGAATGGAACTATACCCACCCAGAAATTTAAACAACCCTAAAACCCTTTAATTAGGTATAAATCTGAGCTCCAAGCTCCACCTCCACCTAACCTGCAATCAAAGCCCACAAACACAAATATAAATCTAAATAATAATATATATACTTTAGAAAGAACTTTAATTTTGAATTAAAACAAGAATTTTAGTGAAAAAAAAAATGACGTAAATTCATTTGTTGTGGGCGTAATGCCTTTAAACAAAGTCATATGTTGGCTGCTTTATATAATCAGATTCAACCCTATAAACCCGGTGAAAAATAAAGTAGTAAAAGAGAAGAGTAAGAGAGAGACAAATCATATCTACGACTACAAATCTTGGAAGCAGGCTTCATTTGCCAAAATTCTCCAAAATAAGGACCATTGCCCTTGCCAAATAACCCAGTTGTCCACTTCCCCAGCAGTAAAGACTCAACTGTATAATAATTGATGTAAACAACAACAACAATATATATATATATATATATATATAAATTATTGAACGCAAAGGCACAAACCCTTATATTTTAACAATCTGATTAACTCGATGTTTAGATCGAATCCTGTGGCAAGCCTTACTAGATCATACAACGAAAAACACCTAATTTTAAGCCACAATTCACAAAGCCACTGCAGAATATTCACAATATGATAGTGATGATTTGATCAATGGTGGAGTCTCAGTAAGATCAAGCCTACAACACTCAGAATCCAGGCTACACATAAAAACACAAAGTAAAACCTAAAAACAAACTATATTTCATTACAAGACGGGAAGGAAGAACAGTATTTTCCTTCCTGCGAACAAAATAAAAAAAAAATGCCAAGGATCCAAGTATAGATTCTACAGGGGGAACAAAGTTGTTTAATACCCAAGTCAGCGCTCAAACAAAGCACCCAGCGCCAAGCTCACGAGACCATGCCACACAAGTTCAGTACGCATCCAGTGCCCAGTACACCAGACTAGCACCTAGCACACCCACCAAGCCACAAGCTCCATGAACCACCTGCACATACCACATACCATCATGGTTTAGCAAACCAAACATAGAAACTGGAACTAGTATGCCCGAATCTACCTTTTCTTCCTATGAATTAATTCAATAAATTTATGTTGAGAAAATGGGAAGTGATTTGGAAACATGACACCCAACCTTGAAACATAACACTTTCTTTCTATGTTTGGCCGCACACAAAAAAAATGACGGGAAAAAGGTTATAGAAGAGAAATCAAGGGTTTTGAGGCTGCGGTTTTGTTTCCTATGAGGGGATCTATGCATGTGGTCGACATTTTAAAGAATGTGGAGGGGATCTACGCTTCTTGTCAATATTTTAAAGAATGTGGAGCTCGATCTAGGATGGGCTCCATGCATGCCATTATATAAGGAATTAGAAGATCTATATATAGAGGATTTCATTCAGCTGGCAAGTAAACGAAGTAAAAATGAGGAATAAGCATAAATGATGGCGTTCCATGACATAACATTTTGTTCAGGCATTCAATTTTTCAAACACAGCAACCATAGGCAGTATATTTTTTCAACTATGGTTCAGGCATTCTATCAAACACCTGGCCACAAACAACACATAGGCCAGCAAAGAGCGCCCAAGCTCCAGGCACCAGGCCACATAAATGAAGAGACCATAGGTGGGCAGCCTTTGGCTCATGAGCTAGTAATCCCAATCTCCAAGTCCACAAACTAGTCACATAAAATATCTGAGTAAAAAAAAAATTACTTGCATAAAATATTGGGTACAAGCCCAATCTCCAAGTCTGTGCGATAAACACAAACCAAGGGACAGCATGCAACACAAGCAATTCCAAGGAGAAGCGCGCTCAAGCACCAACACCAAATCACAAGTGAAGAACCCACAAGGGAATAATGTGATCAACAAGCCAACGACCAACGCCAGGAACCAAACACCTAACCACGAGGAGGAGAAGGCCATGGTGGTCGACCGTGTAACCAGAGACCTCGCAAGAAGAAACGATGAGGAAAAGATAAATTAGGGTTACGATGATAAGGGTTAGGGTTTAGATAGGAGGGCGCTAGAGGAAGCAAGGCGGGCACGTGGAATTCATGCGTGCTCGCACATTTTTTTTATTATTATTTTGATTTTTTTTTATTTAAAATTTTATGTATATTTTTTTATTATTTATTATTCTTTTTGTGATCATTTAAATTTATATTTTAGTGTAAAATATAGTTAATTGTTTTAAAAATAATTAATTAATTCAACTATTTCAATTAATTGTTTTATTTAATGTAAAGTTAATCTAAATTAAAGTTAATTAATGATTTTAGGGATTAGATTAAATTTGGGTTAGATTAAAATTTTGTTGGAGTAGATGGATTTTGAACCCACGACCACTCACCATAGTCCAAGCCTTGGAAAAAAACCAAACACCGACGTGCGAGACATGAGTTGTTATAAAATAAATTCCTATACATAAATAAATTAATAGTCATAAAATACTATCCCGAAGTATAATCTCCAATTATCCATGTTAACCAAACACTGAGTTTCGTGCCCTCAACCACCGAGCCAAGCACCAAATCCCTCCATTCCATTCCACCAGTCAAACCCAAGCACCAAGATTCAATGCATCGCCTCAGGCTCACTACATCATACGACCACAAGTCTAGAACAATACATAACCACAGTGCACAAGCACTAAGCTCCAATGCCCGAAAGCCACTCTACAGTCCTCAAGACTCGCACCTGTAGCCACCGAGACACACAATTAAATGCATATGTGCAATGTGCCAAGGAAATCCCACGAGTCAAGCATCAAAGGATAGCTTTAGATTCATTTCATCGACATTCAGTTGGAAGTCACCTTAATTAGTTGTAAACACAAAGTATAAGGACTTAGAACAAGATAAGAGGGAGGGGGCTTCATGTGTGCTAGGAGGGTAAGTTAGAGGAATTAGCGAGTGGGGTACAGTGCTAGCATAGCTACCAGGTGAAGGAGTCAATATTTTTCTTAGGCAAATAAATCAATCTTATATGCTTTAACCCTAACCTAGCCACTCCCCTAAAGAGAGTAACGTTTATTTACAGACAAGTAAAGAAAAACTTATGCCTAACCCTGTTTTCTAGTTAAGTTGCACAAATGTGAAACGTCCTTGAACTCACCCTGACAACTTTGGTTGATGTAGGATAAATAATACAAGATGGTTAAGACTCAAGGAAATCGAGGTAGAAGAGCATCATCGCAGGCACTGCCAACACCGCCTGCGCCGCCGCCACCATCGCCCGAACTAGCTCTCATACTACGCTCTTTGGAGGCCATAAATGAGACTTTAAAGGGGCAACAACCAGCAGGGATCAAAGTGGAACCCCCACCATATGGAACAGGTAATATAGAAGCGTCGATGGATTCAAGCGGAGGACCTCCACCCGAAGACATCACTAGAGAAATGCAGAAGATTAAACTTTTGGAGTTTGTCGGGGGTCACACCAGTGAACACGCAGAAGCATGGTTGGAAGGCATGACAAGGTGTTTTTCCTTAAGGGACTATTCATCCACCTCAAAGGTGAAGATAGTGATTTTTTAGTTGAGAGACAGTGCCTTGAACTGGTGGGGCAACCTGGAAAGACAACTGCATCTTACCCCAGACACCATATCTTGGGAACTTTTCGAGGAGAGGTTCTGAAGGAAATATGTGCTAGCTTACTATGAGGAACTGCAGGTAGGGGCATTTCATGCTCTAATACAGGGAAACAAGACTGTAGAAGAATATGAGATTAGGTTTATGGAATTGGTCAAGTATGTTTCATATATGGATAATGACCAATGACAGGTAGAACACGTCATCTATGGGCTAAACCCTAAGATAAGGGCTATGGTGGAGATTTGGAAACTGTCTTCAGTAGAAGAAGTTGTGGAATATGCATGTGATACAGAGGAACACATGAACTTAACTGGAGGTACGAGACCTTCCTTTTTGCATCATCCTGGATTCGTGGGGAAGACCCCTAGGACATTTCCCAGGGGAGGGGGCTGAAGGCCACCTCCATATGGTAACAAATTCACACTAAGGACAGTAGCCGCAGGGATTTCAATGGAAACGAGTGCAACATCTCACTCATCACCAATGACACGGACAGGTCCACGACCATCTCAGGGAACAACTAGTAGGGGTAGGGGTTCCAAGGGAAGGAACTCATTTTAGAGACAGTCACATAACCGTGCATAGGTTCAATCCTGTGTTATCTGTTGGGGATGTGGAGGACCCCATTACCAGTGTGACTACCCAGAGTTATAATCATGATTCATGCATAGAGAAGGAAAGACCCCGATGGGAAGAGCAAGTAGCAGCCACCAGATTTACGCAATGGTTAATAATCGCTAGGCCGAACATCAATCCATGGTGGTGGAGTCATCAGGTATGCTAAATCATATCAATGTTAAGATTTTATTTGATTCTGGTGCAACAGATAGTTTCATTTCACCATTTGCATTAGAAAAGAGTGGGTTGGTAGCCTATGAGCACGATGACTTTAAACAAGTCGAGATGGCTTCGGGGGAAAAACAAGTGATAGGACCTAGAGTCGATAATTGTATAGTAGACCTGCGAGTGTGTACTACCAGGTTGAAGGTATACGTCATTCCTCTCAGGGCATATGATCTAATCATTGGAATGGATTGGTTAGAAGCTCATCAAGCTTTGGTAGATTTTTTTGCAAAAATGTTGCTTTGTGTCGACGAAGAAGGAAGGTCAGTGGAGATCCAGGGTGTATGGAGAAAGGTGTCTCTATGCTTTATCTCAACTATCAAGGTTAAGCGATGCTTGAGGAAAGGGTGTCAACTATATGTAGTAGAAGTGGTGAATGAAAGGGAGGGACCCTCATTAGATCAGTACCCAATATTGTCAAAATTTAAGGATTTTTTTCTGAACGAGTTACTAGGGTTACCTCCTGAGAGGGAGCTTGATTTTACTATTGAGATAAAACTTAGTGCAGAACCAATTTCCAAGAATATGTATCATATGATAGCACCGGAACATTGTGAGTTGCAAATTGCAGTTGAAAGAGTTACTTGACTTAGGTCTAATAAGTCCCAGTCTTTTACCTTGGGGTGCACCAGTAATTTTTGTAAAGAAGAAGGATGGATCCTTACGACTATGTATAGATTACAGGGACTTGAACTGTGCTACAGTGAAAAATAGGTACCCGATGCCACAAATAGATGACCTCTTTGATCAAATGAAAGGAGCAACGGTATTCTCAAAGATCGATTTGTGATCAAGGTATCATCAGTTAAGGATTAAGGAAAGCGATATCCCAAAAACTGCCTTTTGAACTCGATTTGGGCATTACGAGTTTGTTGTAGTACCTTTCGGATTGACCAATGTGCCAGCAGTATTCATGAGCCTCATGAATGGCTTATTCTGCAAGTACTTAGACCATTTTGTACAAGTCTTTCTAGATGACATCCTCATCTATTCCAAAAATGAAAGAGAACATGAGGAACACTTACGAGTGGTGTTGTCCTTCCTTAGAGAGAACAAATTGTATGGGAAGTTGTCAAAGTGTTCCTTCTTTCAGAAAGAGATCCACTATTTAGGTCATATCATTTTCGGTGAAGAAATCTTTGTGGACCTAGAAAAGGTAAAGGCCATTATGGAGTGGCCAGTGTCAAAAAATGCCCATGAGGTGAGAAGCTTCATGAGGCTAGTAGGTTATTATCGGAGATTTGTGGAAGGATTCTCTAGAATAGAAAAACCCATCACCACTTTACAGCGCAAGGGGGTTAGGTATGAATGGATAAAATAATGTGATAGTGCATTCATTGAGCTTAAGAGGTTACTAACTAGTGTGCCAATTCTACGAGTGTTGGATATGGAAAAGGACTTCACAGTCTACACAGATGCCTCGAAGCAAGGGTTGGGGGCTGTGCTAATGCATGATGGAGGAGTGATAGTTTATGCATCAAGGAAGTTGAAGAAACACGAAGAGATATATGTGACTCATGATTTAGAGTTGGCAGCTGTAATGCTAGCTCTGAAAATTTAGAGGCACTATCTTGTAGGGAGAAACTTTGAGCTCAAAATGGACCATCAAAGTTTAAAACATCTCTTCACTCAAAGGGATCTGAATGCCAGGAAAAGACGATGGAGTGAGTTTATGAGTGAGTATGATTTTGGTATTTCATACATCAAGGGAAAGGAAAATGTGGTCTCATATGCCTTGAGTAGGAGACCACGTGTCTTCTCCTTGGTACCCTTAAAGGTCAATCTGAGGGAACATGTGTTGATGCAACTCCAAGGAGACAGTTGGTATTTAGAGGTTACTTCAAATCTCCAGAGTGGGAGGTAATTAGATCCAAAGTATGAAGGATATAGTCTGGAAGAAGATGGAATATTAATATATCGGGGAAGGATGTACATCCCTGAAAATGGGATATTCAAAGCATCATACTGAAGGAAGCCCATAGAGCACTTTATTGTGTGCATCTGGGTGTGAAGAAGATGTACGTAGACATGAGGAAACTTTTCTTCTGGGTAGGCATGAAGCACGATGTAGTCCATTTCATCGCCAAATCCCTAGAGTGTCAATAAGTGAAAGCCGACCACCATCACTCGGTAGGCCTCCTACAAACACATGATGTTCCTATGTCCAAGTGGGAAGTCATCTCTATGGATTTTGTTGTGGGGTTGCCGCTCACATCTCATAGACACAATGCCATTCTTGTGATAGTGGATAAGTTAACCAAGAGTGCTCATTTTATTCCAGTTAGAGACACTTACGATGTCACTGATGTGGCACGTGTGTTTGTAAATGAGGTTATCCATTTTCACGAGATACCTAAGAAGATAATTTCAGATAGGGACTCCAGATTCACTTCTAGGTTTTGGACAAGTTTGCAGTCAGCATTGGGGACTCAGTTGAACTTAAGCACAGCTTGTCATCCTGAAACAAATGGGAAAACTAAGAGAGTAAATCAAGTCATGGAAGACATGCTGAGGATGTATGTCATGGATAATCAAACCCAATGGGAGAAGTACCTACCTTTGGTAGATTTTGCCTACAATAACAGTTTTCATATCTCCAATGGAATGCCACCCTATGAAGCTCTATATGGAAGGCCATGCAGAACACCATTGATTTGGGAAAGATTATAAGACCTAGTAATAATGGGGCCAGAATTGATTCAAGAGATGGAGGAACATGTGATTCAGATTAGGAAGAGACTGAAGGAAGCACAGGATAGACAGAAAATTTATGCGGATGCACACAGGACCGACCGAAGTTATGAAGTGGGCGACCAGGTTTTCATTCGTATCAGGCCTAACAAGAGTACCATACGGTTCAGGAAGGGGACAAAGTTTTCACCTCAGTTTATAGGACCGTTCAGAATCCAAGAGAAAATTGGACTCGTTGTCTATTGACTCGTATTGCCACCCCACTTGCATAAAACTCATAATGTATTTCATGTATTTGTTTTACGTCATTATGTTGTTGATGAATCACATAAACTAAATTGGAAGGAATTGTAGGTATCATATGTGGGAACTCTCACAGTAGAACCGTTACGCATATTGGACCGTAGAGTCCAACAACTCATGAACCGTCTGGTAGACCAAGTTAAGGTCCAATGGGACAAGTATAGTCCAGGATCTGCTACTTGGGAAGATGCCGAGACTATCCCTCACTTTTTTAACCACCTCAAGAATATGTTTCTCGAAGGTTGGGTGTATGTAACACCACCTTTTGACTTAGACAACTAGGATCACCTGAGGCCTACATACTTTTATTTTCTATTTACAGTGAAACTATTAAATGATACACTTAAACTTTTAAGATTTATGAACATTTATGAATGTTTAAATATATTTGGATAATGATGGATATGGTGCTATATATTCTGAGAATGTAAATTTTATGAATGTTTAAATTTTATTGATGATGATGGATATGATGCGATCTACTAGGTGAATGTAAATTTTATGAATGTTTAAATGTTATTGATGATGATGGATATGATGCGATCTACTAGGTGAATGTAAATTTTATGAATTTTTAAATGTTATTGATGATGTTGGATATGATGCAATCTATTTTGTAAATGATAATTTTATGAATGGGTGTCGAAATTGAATTATGGGATATTATGAGATTTATTTCTAACTTGAAAACTTTGATGTTAAGTTGTTGGTACACGGATACTGAATTGGAATGATGGTTGTATGCAATTACATGATGATAATGCATAGAGATGTATGAGTTTGTGTTACAGACTAATCTGCAGGTCATGGGCTATGAAATAGCTAAGGGATAATAATGATGAAAGTGAATGACATGACCACTAGACAAGAAAAAATATGGTATGAATCTTTGTATGTGAAATTATATTGGTTTGGATACATTTCTATGATATGTGGACTAGTGCAGGATTTCAGGTGATGAGACTGCCCAAAACCGAATAAACGATGACAAAACTCCCAACAACACGGTGCCAATGTACATTCCATTGTAGGGTGTGGACCCTAGTTATGATTAGGAGGGGTGGAGGCATTTCCCACCGTGTATCCTCCAAAACCTAAATTCATGGGAGGACGGTGTTAGCTCACACTCCCCTAGACCTGTGATGATGACTGTCAGTTGCCTGTTGGGGAGGCTTGGTCGAGATAGTGACACTTTCGCTTACGAGTTCTATTTGGAGTTAGGTCAATATAGTTGACGCTCCAAGATAGTCCAGCAGAGGAAGGATAGGAATGAATATGGAAGTAAGTTAGGGAGGAAGGATGAGTAGAAATAGTTGAGAAAGTATGGAGATTTGTCTTATGGTGGAATTTATTGTTTTTCCCTTCTGAAAAGAAAATGTGTATATACGAATATTCATAATTACGTAACTAAACCACAGTTGTCTAAATAAAGTTGTTGAACTAGATAATTGTAATTAAAGGATTTCGCAAACATTTGATTGGTTTATAGTCTTTTATAAAAGAATAGTCTTATTGATTGGATTGGATGCATACATAAATTTCTATAAGGGTGATAGTTATTGATTATTAGTACATGCACGTGACTTGTACGTACTAGCTACACATTCATTTCTTGTACATGTACACTAGCATGTATGAGTTTTCTTGGCTTACTTACTAATAATTCCGGTTAATTGATATGAATGTGTGAACCATGTTTCTTTTCCTTTGTATCATGAAATACCTTAACTTTGGGACGAACTTTCCTGAAGGGTGGGTGTATGTAACAACCCTGGTTAAATAGTTGCATAGGGTTTATTAAGTATAGTTAATTAATTAATTAACTGTCTTAATGTGTATTAGTTAAGTAATGATTAACTATTAATAATATTATTTATTTATTTATTTATTGTTTATTAAATGTCGATTAATTAATTAAATGATTACTTAACACATTCAAAGATTTGGGTAATGAATTAAATGGCTGAATAACTTTAAGTTATTTACAATAAGACTTTATGTATGCAAGGGGGGAATGAAGCATGGGGTGGAAGGATAAGGTAATAAAGGAATGGGATAAGGTAATAAAGAATAGGATACGGTAATTAATGGAGGAGAGGAGAGTCGGTGAATGGGGGGAGATATGACGGGGAAGAGTCCTACGGGGGAGGATTATGAAAATTTGGGGGACGAAGCATTATTTTGAGGGGAGGACTGTATTTCTTATGGTGGCATATTTTCTGGTTTTGGAGTTTTGGTGAACCATTGCAGGGGGCACCAGGTTGTTGGGAGTTTTGGGCTCGGGGGCCAGGATTCCTTTCGGTATCCTGGAGCTAGGGAGTTGGACAGGATTCTCCTAGCTGGCTAGGTGGTTAGTCGGTTTTGGGTAGGGTTTGTTCAAGCAGTAGGCTGGGAAAAGAAGTAGGGAGGACAACCAGATAAGCGGGAATTTAGCATCAGGCAGAGGTATTTTTATTTCTGAATTTGTTAAGTTATGTGATGATTATGTAATTTATTTCATGTTGTGGATAAATTTAATTTTTTGCTGAATATTATATGTTTATACGATGATTAATGAATTACTTATGAATTAAAAGAAATTATGTTTAATTGCATGAATTTTTTAGTATTTGTTAATCTTCGGTCACTACAGAAATGAAGAAACTCCGTGACAGAATCAGAGAGCAGCTAAAAATACAAGAGTAGAGTTGATCAAAAGAAAAGATAAGTTCAATTCGAAGTTGGGGATGAGGATTTAACTCATTTGAGAAAGGAGAGGTTTCCAAGGGGAACATATAACAAGTTAAAGATGAAAAATATAGGACCATGCAAGATTCTCAGAAAATTCGTAGCCAATGCTTATGAGATTGAGTTTCCAAACAATGTTGGGATATCGTCATTATTCAATGTTGTAACCTGTATCCTTATAGGAGAGATGAAGCAGGAGAATCAGATGGTCAGAAATAAATTTCGTGGGAAGAACAATTGCCCACAGCAAAAAAACCTCATATGGAGAAAATCATCGAACGAAGGGATGGAAAGAAAACAAGAATAAAGACATACCATGAGTATTTGGTGAAGTGGAAACATCACCCAATGGAAGATGCAAGTTGGGTCACAGAACCTGATATTTTGAAACATGGAAAGACAGTACAAGATATCATGGATAGGAGTCAATGAAATTTTCTTAACCAAAGGAATATGATGCAGGAGCATTTCCTTCAAGATGACAGTGCACACATGGAGGCAAACAAAGGACATTTTCGCAACACCGGAATTTCAAGTTGAGCATTAACTCATAATTTAATTGGGTTGTTGAGATATTTTGTTGAGTAATTTGAATATTGTAACTTGTTTGTAAAGTCTCTAAGGACTGTAAGAACTGCAGACATGGAGTGTTGACTCTATATGATAGTAATTAGTAGTTATTGTGATATGACTGAGTAGGCGTTAGTTTTAAAAGGTTGAAATGATAGATTTCAAAATATGACGAGAGAGCTCATGGAGTCATTCCTTTGATATTTTTTATTTTACATTGTAATAGAGAAGGATAAAAATACAGAGAAGCAAAATAGAGTATGAGAGGATTGTAGTCAAACCAAAGAAAAATAGAATAGAGGAACAATGTGTGATTTTCAATTTAATGAATGAATAGAATAGAAAAAAATTGTCCCAAACTGGACTGTGTTCATCTAAATGTGATTGCATGAATACTTTAATCTGTATGTGGTATTTGACTCATTCTTTTTCCTGTATGAGATTTCGAGAGTATGACTGCATGAACCTGTAACGAAAGTGGATCAGTTCCAAATAGTTTCTCTTATGAACCGTGTATGCAAGGTGTGCATTCACAAATGCAAGGTGTTCATTGACTAAGTCTTAGAACGAATTAGAGAGAAGGGTTCAGAGAGAAGAAAGAGGGAACTTGAGGATCCAGGTGCAAGGAGTGCATAGAGGCTAGAAGCAGCCAAGTTTCGAAGGAACAACCTAAGGAAATTCCAAGTGGGAATAAGGTATTTTCTTTTCAAGAAAACTCCTCGAATCTGAGTTATTCGATATTTTTGAATGCAAGGTGTGCGTAGGAGATCGAATCTTCAAAGGGATGAAGCTAAGGAAGGATAGTTCTCTTGTGCACAGATCTTTAGTAGAGAAGAATTGAAGTCTAAGGCCTTCAATACTTAGAAACCTTCTAAGTATGAGAGATGGGGAAGCTTAGGAGGAGGAGCACCATAGATCATCAGATCTAGCACAGAGGACCGATAGCCATCAGATCTGGAGGAAGGTGCATGAGGTTTAACCTTGTATGTGCAAGGGAGAATGGACTCGTTAAAGTCTCGAAAGCACCAGAACCACCTATCGTTAGAGGATACGTCACGAAGATCCAGAAGCCATCGGGGTTTTGAAACTTAGGTGCATAAGAGTGGTGAGAAACAAGGATTTGTGATCGTTGAAGTTGCAAAATCACTTCATCCATCGGATCTAGGGCGACAGGTGTCGGAGATCCACACCCAATGGCATTTTGGTTGTATGGGAAACCAAAAGTAAAGACCGGAGAAAAATTGTGAAAAGAAAATCGCGATTTAAATCACAACCATTGATTTATGGATAATCGCAACCATAGATTGGGGGTGAGCTTGGATCATTTATTCCCCAACAAAGTTTTTGGAGATTCAGGACCAGGGGAAAGTGTTGAATGGTCCACCCACTTCGAAAACCGTGAAATCCCGATATGCGATTGGAGCTAGTACAAGGTTTGTAACCGATGGTCATATGGAAGGAGGAGCTAGCGAGAGCTAGGCCCTGTCGAAGTTTTAGAACTCGGGATTTGAAGAACAAGGGGTCAATTTATTCAAATCGTCGATACCCAAAACGCAACACACCTTTGAGCTCAGTCAGTGGTCACAAGTGGTGGTCACGTAGAGAAGGGATACACGAGGAGCTGAGGGCTCGCTAAGCCCCTTTCAGAGCTTGAGAGTTGGAGATTCAGGAGTGACTCATATTTCATAGTCCCAAGGTCACGAATCGTGACACACCTTTTGTGAAGGCGTGCGATCATGGCCCGTGGTCACATGGAGTAAAGGCTCTCACTTGGGTGCTTAGTCACGTAGGTGGAGTTTCTTGAGAGGACCTGTGGATTTGTTTGATTGAGGTTCCAGTAGGGAACCAAAGAGCCATTTTGGCTCAGGAAAGAGAACGATCCAATAACCTAGAGGTCGACAGAACCCTGCTAAGGTAGGGGGGCTACACCATATAATCAATACACTAATAAAACAYGTAGAGCTTAGTGATGGGATAGATAAGGCTACTAATTCTTATAACAAGATATATGACTCACACTTATTATGTAATCATTAAACCTTAACCAATCTAAGTAAGGATATGTGACTTGTATTGTGATTATGCCATAGTAATACTAACCATGGACTTATATGGTGAAAATMATAACAACTTCTCACCATAGATTGTTTCATACAAGGGAGCCAAAAAAAATTCAAATACAATGGAATACTTATGCATGAATTATCCACAAACCTTGGAAACAATCATGTACAAGTGCAAAGGAAGGCTACTAGGTGGGCTTGAAACAATAGAACTCTTCACTCACACATACACAATACATAAGATAAGACACCATGTAAAACTCAATTTCACCACTATCTAAGGGAGTTTTATCCTTTGGAATACATTGTGAAAGAAGATTAGATATGAAGTCTACCTAATCAAATATCATCCCATGTGTGATCACCCCATGCATAATCAAAATCCATCTTAACCATATGTATCTAGTTCCTCATCTACCATACAAGAGGTTCAAGAGAATTGCTAAGGCTTGAAGTTCCATTTGCAATTTTTTTATTAAGTGTATCTTACTTGTGGTAGTGTGGAATGGCTTAATTAAAAACCACCATGCCTTCACAATGTTATAAACATCATTCATTTTGCTAAAAATTTCCAACCACCAAAGGCTTACTGACATTGTGGGAGGTGAGAACTCATACATCCTTTGAACAATATCAATGCCATATTTCTAAATTATGCAATCGCTCTATGATTTCAATGTCCAACTTGTTACATACTCATTCTCAATCAAGGTATTTAGCATGTTTATGCATGGAAACAATTCCTCTTTGTATCCCACCTCATGGAGTCACAAGACCTTAACATTGAAATACTTGGGTTCCTATCCTTGGCTTATTTTTCTGCTCGCAATGATTTGTGGAAGTTTCAACATCATTGTACATATCATAGAGAAATGAATAAGTAGGCTTTGAGGCAATGTTGAGTAGCAACACCATGTCCATGAAACAATGAAAAGAAGGGTAATGTGAGACACAATGAAAAGAAGGGTAATGCTCTGAAAAATATCATAAAATGATTGACATGGACATTTCCAACCCCTCATGTTTAATCCTTAAAACTTATTTTTGCATCTTGCACCAAGTTTAAAGTTTTCACATTGCTTGGAAAAAGATGTTTTCCACATGTCACATGTCACAAGACTTTCAAAGTTTCATATATCATGTCACAAGATTTTGGAAGTTGCATATTGCATATTCAAGTTCTATTTGTTGCCTAGAATCCATAGCCCAAGCACAAGGCACTAGGTCTTGCTTGCATTCTCATGTCTTGAATCAAGGAGTATTGAATCAATATATACCAAGTCCTATAAGAGAAGATGAAATTATCATTAAGTGTATAACAAAATTACATTCATAGATATACACAATCCATAGAAATAACCTTGTGTATATTATCAGATGAAAAAGTACCCATAATGTCAATGCATTATATGCATCATTACATGTTCAACGATATAATGTACATCTAACTGTCTTATAAAATTATTACATGGCATCATGAATTTCTTTTAGTCTTCTTTTGTGCTTTCCAGGTCTTAAGAAATTCATCAATATCCATGTCTTCGTTTACTGGCTCCTCTTCATCAGCTAATGTTGTTTCAGTCCTTTCACGTCGAGTACGTATGGTCTCGTACCCACAGCATGGATGTTGCTGTGAGGGGCCATCGCCTAAAAAAATAAAAAATATTAAATTTATATGGACAATTTTTAAATATCATTGAAGTAGTTAATTAATATTAAAAAACAACTATGCAATGCAATTATTTACCTAGTCCTCTAGTTGGCACCATTGGAATGGTTTCCGGCCTGTTCACCTGATCTTCAGGTCGAGGAGGATCAACTATGACATTCTTTTCCATTGAAATGTCAAAATTTACAAGTACAAAATTATTAAGTATATGATTAATATATATACATTTTATCATCATGGGCCTCAGTCAAAGGAACATCTTGGGGCTGCATCTCACTGGGATGGGGCTGCTAGGGGGCACCATGATCTTCTGGCTGTCTTGCACTATTAACACTCTATTGTCCAATACTAATGGTTTCATTGATATTGTTTCTCCCATGATTAAAACAAAGTAAGACACTAAATTATGGACAATATCAAACATTTATGTATTTTATAAGTAATGAAAGGTTAATGTGGACTGATTTTTATTTACCTTATCCCGCAAATTGGATCTTGGGGTCTGCCCCATGATTTTGCTACGATCAAACACGACTTTATAAACGTACTTGTAACCAAGTTGGAAGTCTTCCTCCATGGTTTCAGTTTCTAAGTCATCACCCTGCATTGCATAAGTGTATGGTTTTTTAATGTTTTTAGCTACAATTACCTTAAAGTTTTAATGTGATACAAATAATATTTTTAAGATGTTTGGGTACTTACGATTCGTGACTTTAACTTTGAGTGGCCACCCCGGCCTAGCTTGTGTTGGCCATGTTTGGAAATCCTTTCTTTGGTTGCCTTCGAAGTGTCAGGAAACCTATCATCAAAATTTTCAAGTTATATATAACCACACTTTTATTTAGATCTAAAGAAAAATAAAGCTGGTATTGAATTAAAAAAATTGTAATTTACCTTGGTGTACCAGTTATTTGTTCTCCTGATTTTTTCAAAATCTTCTCTTTTGCATCATCAATAATCGCCTTCCACTCCCTCTCTGGAATTGAGGGAGGATGCTCATACCTAGGATTTCCTACCAAGTTTCATCTATAAACATCCCATGTATATTTTAAATATTCACCCACTGCAAATGTGACCGCTTTTTTATTGAACGTGTCTGCTCCAAAGAGGTCTTCAAGATAATCTATAAGTTCCTTTTTGAGGTTGGAAATATGGCAATTCCACCTCATGCGTAAGTTTGCCCCAAAAATCAACAAGGTCTTGCTCTCTAGGTGCCTATAAAAAAGGTTGTTTCCTACAATACACAAAAAGATATAATCATTAATTTAAAATTAATAATCTAGATGGTTTCTATATGAGGACAACATTAAACTAATAACTATATAGACTTATAGATCTCTAGACTCCTCAAGCTTTAAGATATCTAGACTCCTCAAGATTTTTAACTTACTATTTGTGGATGATGTGTTGATCATCACCAGGGCAAGGGTTTATGAATGGAAGGAAATATAATCCATTATGTTTTTTTTTTTTTTTTTTCTGCAGAGTGTCTAATCTAGTTATAAATCCTCACAAATCATCCTTCCATTTATGTTGCACTGTAGGTTTACTTAACATGCGTGGAAAGAGACTACAATAGTTTATAATATAAACTCTAAATAGTTTGGTATAAATATATAATTGTGCTTCAAATAATAGTGTCGTACACACCAAGGTGGCACATGATGCCCTCTATAATCTACTAGAGAATCTAGTTGGAATGACACTAGGTTTTATTCGAGGAAGGTCAGGATTCAACAACATCAGTCTTACATAGGATTTTGGGATGGTTAGGGAAATCAAAGGGTATTAAACAACCAGCCTTATCTATAAAAAAAATCCTCCTCTGCTAAAAGAGGGAATACCAATGGTTTGTTTTGGTGGGGAAGCATAAGAAAGAGGTCAGTTCAATGGAGCAGGAGGAGTCATTAGGGTAAATAAGCACACAGAGTACAGGTGGATGATAAAATGTGGCTCAAGAATGAATATCAATGGTAAACTTATGGGTGTTTGGGAATTTCTAACTCTGGCAACCCACTTGCATATATACGATCTTCATGTGTTTTGGGACTCAAGGACTGCCATAGACTGGCTGAACCAGAAAGGCATCCTCCAAGTCTTATATTTGACCTGTTGGAAAGATCGGATAAGGGCACTTCTTAAGGATTTCACAACCCTTATTTTTTATCATACATATAGAACCTTTAACCAGGAGGCAAATGAGTTATCAAAAAAAGTTTTTCATCAACCAGAAGGAAAAATCACATACTATCAGATGGAAGATGGGCTTGTGGGCATGAATGTGTTATTCCACAAGTTTTAAATTTAAATTCCATATTATATAAGTTTTGTTGCAAGTAAATAACATATACAATCTTAGGCACAAGTTTCAAAACTAATTGAAAAAAATTGAAATTAAAAATATGCAAAACTACCCTCTTTTATCTTTAAAATGAATCTAAACAAAAAATTCTCACTTGAACTTGATAAATGACATAACTTCTAGAAATGGTATAGAAAAATATAAATACTAGACTAGGATAACCCAACTAGGCATCCTCTACTCAAGGAAGAGGAACCACATGACACAAAACACCTCTAATTTTTGTAAACCCCCATGTGTTCCATTGTCAACTCCCACAAGACCATCCTAAACCCCAATACTATAGGGAAACAATAATAGTTTTGTAGGATTCAAAGAAACCTAGGGTTGAACATGGGACATAACAACATGAAACCCATATCACATACAAAAAGAAAACACACAAGGATAGATCCAAACCAAAAAACATGTTCACAAGAAAAACACATACTTTTCTATGTGCTAAAGACCAACTCAAAAAGAAAACACATATGGACAAATTCAATTTGAAGAACATTGTCACAAGGAAAACACATCCCTTTCTATGTGCCAAATACTAACAATTCCAACCAATCTACCAGTGTATGCAAGAGGTAGCAATGAAACTACCCACAATTCTATGGAAAAACAACCCTCCTCCATGAAATGTTTTACCACACATAGACAACCACTACAAAAAACCATAATCAAGACCAAACCCAAGAGAGGAATGAAAAACATGGAACAACAACCAAATTTCAAAGTGCACCATGATCACCAAGACAACCACAACAAAAAACCATAATCGAGACCATAACCATGAAACCCATGGGAGACATAGAGCACCCACAAAATTTTAGGCTATGCCACAATGAGCACAATTCATGGCCCACTAAATTCTATAGTACACCACGATCTCTAATAAAACCACAACCAATCACCATATTAGAGACCAGATATAGGAAACCCATGGAAAGCATAAAGCACCTGCCAAATTCTAGGAAACCCCATAATGAGGACATGCCACCAACCAAATTCCATAGTGCAACATGACTGTTGAGACAAACAAAACCAAATAATACAACAAAAACAACCAAGAAATCCACTCCAAGCACAAACCACCCATAAAATTCCAAGTTACCTTGAGATGTGCACATATAACCCACCAAATTCTAGGCTACACCATGACAAGCACAAACCACCAAATCCCGACAACAACAAAAACACATACTAAACCATATTGAACAATGGAAAATGAACATAAATTCCCTCATATTCATCTCATTTCCACCTCATGCATACTTTCGTACATGAATTGGTAACCTACAAGTTTTTTGAAAAATGGGAAATAAACATATATTCCCTCATATTCATCTAATTTCCACCTCCTTCCACCTTCATATATGAATAGGTAGCCTCGATTTCCCTCATATTCATCTAATTTCCACCTCCTTCTACCTTCATATATGAATAGGTAGCCTCCATTAAAACTTATAGAGTTGAATAGGTAGCCTCTATTAAAAATTATAGAGTTGAAGGAAAATTATTATTTTTAGCTTTTGACATAATACCCTAAAAATCCCAAGAGACATTTCCCCAAATTCAATAAGAAAAAAAATAAATCCACATATTAAATATTCTCAAAACCCAGATTAATCTGGAATTTTCAAATGTCCTGGGTAAACTTAAGAAATATTTTTCTATTTTGTAGATGTACGATTGAACCAATAGAGAGAAAGTGTACATGGAGCTAAAAATCCCATGTATTGACTAATTGGACCAATAAAGAGAAAGTACATAACACATGAGATAAAAATTCCATATAGGGACTAATTGGTCCAACAAAGAGAAAGTACAAAAAACATAAGCTAAAAGTCCCATGTAGGGACTAATAACCCCTTTGCATTTGGCACCATGATTGTATGAAGTCTCATGGAGGGACTAATAACCCCTTGGTATTTGGCTTCATGATTGTAATAAAATAAATTACATGACATAAATGTGTAAGTGATAACTTGGATGATGTAAAAGCATACCTAATTCAAGCTAAAAGCTTGGGTTCCATACACCAATTTGGTGTCTGTCTTGGTCGTGACCTTAAAAATAGATTATTATTATTATTATTATTATTATTATTATCATATGTTTGAAAATGTTTCAAGGGGAAAACATTCCAAATGTGACATATGGTGCAACTCCAAATCAAATCATTATAATTAAATAAACCTATGGAATTAAATAAGGACTTAAGGGTGGCAAGGGAAGTGGTGGTAAGATAGGGTATCTACCTAATCCATGTTGCATGATAAGTGACACATGTTCCACATGCATTTGGCTGCATGGGCATCATTCATGAAGATGTTATGATGATTTTTTTTTGCATTTAGTATAAAAAATAGTTGAAGAGATTTTTTTGACATCTTGGTAGAGGAGAAGTGTTATCTTTTGCAAGATTTGTTGAGGCATTTTGTAGGAAATGGAGCCCTAATTATCATGAGAAATGTATTCCCATTGTTGAAAGACTCAAGGAAGTATATGGTGCACAAAAACCTATTGAACAAACTCCCAACTCTCATCTTGAAGATGATGAAGGCATCATTGAAGCATGCTTTACAAATTTAAAGATAGATTAGTGCTTGGATTCTACCTCCAACATTGATGGAGATCAAGAACCCATTGTGAAGACTACGGATAACAGTTAGGGTACTCACCATTCTTGATGCCCTCACTTGTGCCCTCACGTGCCCTAGTCATGTGCTCCCCTTTCTCCTCAAAGACTCGCCCTCATGTGCTCCCCTTTCTCCTCGTAGACAACTCGCCCTTATCTTCCCTCCCCTAATCTTTCTCTAAGCCTACCCTTTCTCCTCTCCCTGCAGACTATAGGATATGGCAGTTGACTACAAATTACAGGTCACAGTTGGGGTATGGATGTGGTCGGATATGCACCACACACAAATGGTCGAG
>JASDQU010739226.1:7718-18328 GCA_032191745.1 Picea mariana | reverse complement strand
GGACACTGCAATTCACTAGGTAAAGTCTCAGGGTCAGATCTGAAGTGTAACCCCTCCAAACGGACTAGATCTGGATCTCAAAAACGCCCTCCTTCTCTTCAATTTGCCCCACTTTTCAAGAAATAATCTGAGCCATAAAAGTATCTCAGAAAGCACTAGATCTGATGTCCAAGGCCTTTCAATGAAAACCCAAGTGATATAATCCTCAACGGCCCTACCAATCGCCTACAACGAATCTCTCTCCAAAGATGGTGCACCCCTCTTGCTGGAATCCCTCAACTGGTGCGCCCTCTCTCTATCTGCACATGAAAATGATGTAGAATCCTCCTACAACTGAGTAGATCTGGAACTAGAATGGTGTGGGAGAGTATTGCATCTCCGAGACCAATATTGGGACAAGATAGGTGGAATCTTTCACCACCGAATCGTCCTCTAAGGTTTGTTATGTCAAAACCCTCAAAACCCCCAATATTGGGCTCACTAGCTAGAAGCCAGAAATCAAAATAAGATCATACATGAATGAATGAGAAGAGGCCCTTACCTTTCCTTTATACTTTTTGGCTCACCTTGTCCCTCCAAAGTGACTTTCATTTTATTAATATTTAATTAATTAAATCACTTTAATTAATTAATTAACCTTTTTACCTTTGAAAAGCTCCTTATCTCTTCTTGTGGCTTCCCTGGCCACTGAAAGTCACTTCTAGCCATCCCATCCTGTAGTGTTTCTCCTCCCAATTCCAATGAGCTATTACACTGAGAGTTTCCTCCAAGTAATGTGCCCAAAATTCCCTCTTCAGTGATTTTAATTAACTTATAGCTCAAAATAGTCAAAATCATGGAAATCGTCGGAATGGAATGAAACCAAAGCCAACCTGTGCAGAATGGCTCATGATTATGCAATATGATGATAAATTCCAACTGGACCCCACAATGCCTCTCAAATACCCCTGTATTCACTATAACATCCATCTGGCTACTCTAGTCATCATAAGTCTCTGCCCTGTGATGATGTCCCAAAGTGGGGACATTACAGTAACCATGAACCCATATAAACCATGTCAATCCTAACCTATAAACTATGTTACCCTTAATCCCCAACAATTATAACTACTGAACCCTATAACCAATATAATATATAAGCAATACAACCCCTAACCATTATAATATTTTTAACCACTAACCACATAAATCACAATCACACTTAACCCTTAACTCCTAAAAACCTCAACCCTTTACATGTTATGTATATAACCCATGTTACGACTAACACCAATAAATATTAACTTTTATCCAATATTAACCCATTTCCACTAACCCTTATAATATGTATAGCTTCTAGTTTCTATAACCCTATTAACCCTAATTGTTTGGCATCATGTGTACTGAGGGCTTGAGCCACCATATCCAGAAAGGAAACATACCAAGAATATTTGTCTTATGAACAAGATATGGTACTATCCATTTTGAGGTTTGGCATAGAGATTGTTCTTATAGACTACACTACATTGCACCATAATATAATCTCTACACTCCTTGAAAACCATGTAACACCATTAAAACTAGACAGAATATTCTTGCGATGAATTAGTTATACTATCGACAAACTTTTTTCATCGATAGTATAGCAAATTCGTCGCAAGATTGTTTACATTCGTCTCTCTTGTGACAATAGAAAATGATTCTTGGATTTGTTTCATATTTGGTTTATTAACTTGAAATCTCAATTTGATACTTTGCAAGCTAGTTGGACCTTCAGTCAAATACAAATATGAAAGTTGGAATCATTAACATATCTACTAGAACATATGAAAAATAGGGTTTATGGTTTCCGTGATGAATTGATGACTGAAAAAAGTGGGTGTGTTAATCAAATTTGAGTCCAAAAACCCTCCCATATCATTAAGGCATGTGAATAGTCTATCCAGGTCAAATTTCAATGCATACAGATATAGTTTGAAAACATTTCAACGTTGGCCCCATTCACATGTCACTGTTGCCCGCCTCTAGTATCTTGATGGTGTTGATTAAGAACTCAATGAAATAGAGGGATTTTTCATCACAACTATGATGCAGATACATTGTATATACATTAATGTAGAACCTAAAATCAAAATGAAGAAAGATCGACAAAAGCCTAAAACTTGCGTCAACCAAATTGGGTACTTTGAAATAAAATTAGGGTTTATGGTTTACATGATGAATTGATGATGGAAGAAAGTGGGGTTTTCACTCAAATTTGAGTCCAGAAACCCTCCCATATCATTAATTCATTTTAATAGTCTATCCATGACAAATTTTAGTGAATACAGAAACTGTTTGAAAAAATTTCAACGTTGGCCCCATTCGCAGGTCCCTTTTGCCGGTGTCTAGTCCTTGTGCAATTTTCGTTCCTCGTTCATCATTCCTCATTGTTTTTGTACAAAAAATACTAATGGCATAAAATGTCCCATACAAATACAAAATTAATATCTTCTACATAAGTCTTTTGTCTTTTTTTAACAACTATGTAACGAATCTCAATTCTAAGAAGATTCAAATAGGTAACAATATTGATGAAATCTTATACAATCATGATGGTATAAAAATGAAAGAGATTATCTTGGTTTCAAGAATAATTTATCCTATACTAAACAAGGAAACCATGTGAAGGTATAATCTCACATGGTCCCTCCCCTCCCCCTCATATCACTCTCAATTGATCCCCAAAACCCAATCTATAAAATATAAAATAATCGAAAGCAACGTCCTATTAAGATTCATGCATAGAAACTACAAAAACAAAAATTAATGAAGGTACATGAAATTATGTGTTTCTAAATTATATTTTTAGTCTACAACGTACTTTACTATATTTACAACTATTTTCAGGTTTCAAATAATAATTAAACAACATGTAACCTAGGATATAAAAACGTCGCATAAAACTTAAAAACATGTAATTAACCCATGACATTAAAAGAAAATTATTTTAAGAGAATAATTCATACAAATTAAAATATTATATATTCACGTACCTAATCCAACCTCAACATCTGTGTAATCATCCTTATTCTCTATATTGATCTTCTTCATCGAAATCGACATTTGTATCATCATCTGGTTCTGAAATGATGTTGAAAGGATTGATGATATCATCATCATCATCGATGTCATTTTCGAGCATATTTTCATCGAAATCATCATCAAGAATTGCAATATTGTCTCCTACACCTAGATCATGATCTTCTTTGTATTCTTCATCTGTCAACCCTCCATGATCTTCTGGATTTGTCTGATAATTTGTCGAAACATCTTCTTGATCTTCAATATCATCTTCTTCCTGTAAATGAGTATACTTAATTGGCCTTCCTCTTGGATCATATCTAACAACAAATGACCAATGCCTTTCACTTGGAACATTTGAGTAAAAGACCTATTCACATTGGCTTGGAAAAACATAGAGATCATGTCCTCTTTCAAACATCGTTGTTTTGATCATTTGAAATAGGTTGGCATGTTGAATAATAGTTATTTCCTCATCACGTTCATGCATTTGTAACCTATACCATTTGACATAGAACAAAACTAATTTGAAGGAATTAAAGTCACACTCAAGTATATTGTTTAAATACCCATAGTATATATTTTTAGATTCTCGGGGATGTATGTCACTCCTAGAGGAAACATTAGTAACCTGGAATACTTCATTTATCCCACTATCATAATTTTTCCTGTTTTCATCCAATTGTTTGATGCAAAATTTATGACCATTGCACCACATAGCCTTGTGGTGTTTCAACTACAATATGTCAGATATGTAAAAGATGCATTGTCAATTAATAAATTAACATATATTTATATAACTTAGCAAGTATCTGAAAAATACAGTACACATGTAGTCACATTAGTATAATATAAAATAACTGAATAAAATGGGTGAAATTGCTTACCTGTCCATCTTTCAAACCATATGCTAGATCAATTTCCCTCTGCGTAACATTAGCATCTCCATTACGACGAGCTTCTCTAACTAATTCAGATAGTCATTTCCATGATAACCTGCCTCCATTATGTTGTTTACATATTTCAATTCATATATTCATCCAGTCAAGATTGTTTGCAATGTATAAATGAGGGAAACTCTAACTTTATAATTACAAACAATATTCATGCAAAATTAGTGTATACTATAACAAACATTAGAACAACATATATATAATTTTATATAAAATTGAAAAAATTAAAAAAGATAATGAATATATACCTAATTACCATGGGATGATATTCATTCGATCTGCCATCAATGTGCCCATATTTTCTACAATGTTTTGTAGTTGTTGCTATTAAAATTCTTACAGGACGTACGAGGCAACATTTTTTACAAGGAAAATAAGATCTACCATCACCCTTTTCACCCGCTTTAGTTTTTTCCCCACCTCTAATAACATTTTGTGACATTCTTCTGCACAAAAATCCCCTTTTGGAACCGTCGTTGTTATAGCAAGATTGTTGCAACATCTTTAAATTGTCAAACATTTATAGTCCAATTTTAGGTCACAATCGTTGAAATTGCGACGACCGTGACCTAAAAATATTTGTTTTTACCTATTTATTTTAGGTCATTTTTAACGGTCAATTTTGAATGTCAGGTCAGTCACCGCTCTTGTGACGAACAAACTACGTGTGTCACTCTTGCGACGAACATTGACCGTATTAATTTAGTCAAAGTACCTGTGTCGAGATAGCGATGAATACGGGGTGGATTTAGAAAAATTGAAATTTTTCTCTTGCATGTTGCAACGAAAGAGTATTTCCGTCGCAAGTGGTCATCACAAATTTTTCAATATGTATTGGTGACCAAGTGTAAGACAGGTTGAATAAGAAATTTGGTTATGGTTCAATTTTGGTATCATTCTTCCTTGAGAGAGTTCCACTATTATGTTTGCATAGTATGGATTTGGATGAGGACCCTAACCCACAAGAGCCTCATATGAAGAGGTGGGTGGATATGATGGCATGCGATGTTGACAGCCCAATAGTTTTGTACAATGATAATTTCTTCAAATGAATAAAGGAAAAAATCATCATGATCGATGACTACACTTATATAGAGATGGATTTCTAAGATGATCCTAACTTATTTTGTTGTATTGAGACTAGTTTTATTTTAATCATGCAAATATCGGGCCAAGAAGACCATATGGGACTTTGTCGATATAGAGGAGAGGCAAGCAGGGCACAATGGTTTCTTATGATCATGAAGCAATAGAGGATCTAGAGGAAATAGAACACAACCTCGAGGGGTTGACCTAGGGTATACCGGTTATTCAAATCTACGATCTACCACTATGGTACCAATGACACATTGTGAGAGTATCTAGACGCATAGCTCATTTTCTTCGATGAGTGGCTAAGGCCATATTGTGCTACCATGAGAATTATGGACCTAGATATGACTAATATCCTTCCAGTTATTTGGTTATCGACATGTATTGATATGAAAGTCCCAGGCTTTGTGTTGTCCCAACACATTTTTAAAAAAAAATTGAAAACTTAATATAAGACGATTTTTATTTTTGTTCTATTTAGTGAAAAATGCATATGTGAATTTTACAAATGTTGCAAATGTCTATCCAATACATAATTAGCTAGATCATATGTTAATTTATTTAGATTTCTTGGAATGTGTTGATACTCTAAATAGTCAAACTCTCTTTCCAAGAGACAAACCCTTAAATATACTCATAAAAGAGTAGGACTTCTGATAGAATAAACGCTACTTAACTGCAATACCACAAGTTGAGAGTCAATTCGAACAACTAAGCAATGAATTCCAAGTGAGATAGCTTCAGTCAATAATTCAATACTTGCATTATATTCTGCGATATTGTTAGTTTCATAACCAAGATATATACCATGTAAACTTATCAACTCATCGGCAGGCATGTATATTTCCCATGCAGTAGAAGCAAGGTTCTAATTATTGTGGCTAGCACAATCAACAAATCCAACATAAGGTGGAGGAAGTGATGACATATACAAACCAAACACAATGCAAGATAATAAGATGATAGAAATCATTGAAAAAAAAAGCAATAATAGCACACCAAACTATGGTACAATATATACAAAGTACTTATGTAGAATGACTCTAGGAATATTGCTTCTTCAGGTAAAGCCCATTCCAAGTCTCACCCAAAGGAATCTCATCATAATCCACTAACTCATATGAATATTCCTCTAATACATGTTTAACGATATAAGGTCCATGCCACATGGGCTCGAATTTACCCGCCCTCAATATTTCACGATCTTGATCATATAACAGGACCAAGTCACCTTCAAAAAATACACGAGGTCTAACAATTTTATCATATTGAGCTTTGATGTGTTTCTTATGGGTTTCATTAGCTAGAGTGGTGTCATGATGAGTTTCATCAAATTGTGTCAAGTACAAAAGATTTTCTTCCTCGACTGTGGTATTGGGAAGGAATTCAATGACTAGTTTCAAGGATGGCATTTCACATTCAATCGACAAAGTAGCTTCTAAACCATATACCAACTGGAATGGTGTAAAAATAGTTGTTTTTTTTACTGAGGTTCAATATTACCATAATTCCAAAAAAAAGCATCATGTGCCAATTCAGTTTGTGAATCCCTATCATCCTACAAAGCATTGTTGTCAAAAAAAAATTACGGCTTTGACTTGACCATTGGACCGAAGATAGTAATGAGTTGAGTTTTCATGCCATAAACCCAACTTAGTGGCTAATTATGACATCATGTAATTTCTAAAATAAGTGCCATGATCGGTGGCAATGGATTGGGTCACATTGAATCGAGCAATAATTTGATTAAAAATGAAAAGGGATACAATTCTCTCGATGTTATTGAATGTAGGCATCGCCTCGACCCACATAGTGAAATAATCCATGGAAACAATAATATACCCATGCCCCCTGGCCAATTGAGGATTAAATGTCATGAAATAAATGCCCCATTTAGCATATGGACCAAAGGAAATTACAAGGTGAAGTGGAGCAGGAGGCACACACAACTTATGATTGTAGATCTAACATGCATGACACTTTTGGACCACAAGGATGCAATCCTTAAACAGGGATGACCAAAAATACCTGAATCGTATAATTTTTTGGGCAATGGAATATCGAGATATATGACCACCATATGCTCTAGCATTACAGTCATTAAGAGATCTCTAAGCCTCCTCATGTGTTAAACATCGTCCAAAAATGGAATCAACATCATGATGATAAAGGGTATTGAAAAAAATGATATATTGTCGAGCTTGGTATCTGTTGGCCCTTGACCAAGTTTTGAGGATTCTTCGTCATGTTTGACCTATTTTTGGGACTTCGACAGGTTGTCGAAGGTGGAGCAAAAAACGAAGAGGAAATCGTGGGATATCGACCCCTTTTTAGGGATTTTTGGGTTTCAGGATTATGTAATGGGTATGGGAATGTCGTCCCATGGGTTTACCCATGTTTAGGCCCAATTTTGTAATGTATAAATAGATGCTAGGCGATGTAGTGAGTATGAATGGCTAAGTGCGAATGACAAGTCAATTGTAAGTGGTGCTGAGTGCAAGTAACAATTGTAAGTTCTTTGTGTATGCTTGCAAGGCTGAGTGCAAGTGGTTGTAAGAGACTGTATGTAGGCTTTGTGTTGTAACCTAGCTTGGGGAAGGAGGATCTAGTGAAGAGTGCACAGATCTCATGTCCTTTGTGAAGTTGATCTGGAGGCTCTGTGCATGTAAGAAGATTGAAGAAAGCTAATAAATAAGACAAAGAATTGGTGGGAATAGCCCTAGGGTGGGGGTGAACCACATACATCTTGTGTTGTGAATTCTTTGTGCGATATATTGATGTGTTTATCTATTTACTGGTTTAGATGCTTTGATATAGATGAATGATAGATAGATCTATTGATGCTATGTGCTTAGTAATATGAATGAATGCTAGATATGCCCTATGTGGATGTGCTTAGTGCTTGAATATATTAGATCTGGTTGAATCCTGTGATGCTCTGTAATTAGGGTTTTACCTGTGCTATGAACTAAGATTAAGAATAGATGAATAATAGTTGCTAAGTGCTTTGATAAGTTGTTATAATCACAGATCTGTGTCCCAGCTAAGTTTACAAACACTGGAGTCCTTCAACCACCCTTGCCTCTACCTCGGGTGAGACTTCATCTACTTTGCAGGAGTTGTCGAAAGGGTCGGTAGTTAGGGTTTTGTTGGTGCATTATTGTATCATTGAACCCTGAGTCTGCCCTTGTGCCAACAAATGTTCCATTATTGAGACCTGAAACTGTGATTACTGGGAACTGAGGAAAAAGAAGCTTTGTGCGAAGATCGGACCTGAAACTGTGAAATCTCTATGCATAGATTTGTTTCCCTAGTGCGCAGCATACTACTTCACTTTTGAAGCTCTGTGCTAATAAAAGAAGTTTGATCTGAAGAGAAGAGGTAAGATCTAGAAGCTTTGTGCTCTGATAAAAGAAGTTTTGGTTAAAGAGGTAAGATCTGTAAGCTTTGTGCTTTTCTAGAAGTGAGATAAATAGATTTTTTTTTGTTTTGTTTCTAAGGTATGGATGTAGGTATGTTTGATCAATTTTGTCCTAGCCTGAAAACTAGGGCACAACTAGAAGAAAGAAGATTTGATATGATTATATTTGATAAGAATAATGAAAGATATGTTATTCCTATGCATAGAAAGAATGTTTGGACTAACAAATGGATGCAGGATCCTAGAAAGAATTGTTTGCAGGTTAGCTACTATAATCCTAGTGCTCAGAACAGGAAAGTATGGGGATCATTTAAGAGAAAGAAAGGATTAACCATTTGTTATAGTTGCAAAAGGCCGAGACATCTTGCTAAGGAATGCCCTGGTAAAAGATCTAGTTGTCTTTGTTGTAAAGTTATGGACCATGAAGTTTTAGATTGCCCTAGAATGATTGCTAAGATTGAAAAAATGAATATGAGACAAGAAGACCATGAGAAAGGTCAAGAAACTAATATCATGGTAGAACCCAGAAAGAATCAGAGATTGTATTGCTGCAAATGAAAGAAAACCTGAATGACCACCGACATATCAACTAATCAGAGATCTTCAAAGAAAAAGAGTGCATAGAAGAAAGAATAGGAGATTTTGACATTGACTATGTTTTGGATGAAGAAACACAAGTGAATATTATGACAGAAAGAACTTTGCAAACTTTAGGAAATCTTGTTATGATTCCTTCATTGGGAAGAATAGGATTAATTAGAAGAAAGTTGATAAACCTATGTGGAAATATTACCTAGATATCTAAGAGTTCTCATAGAACTTTGACAGAGGAAGATTTTGAGGTTGTTAAATTTATTGAGAACAACGCCCCATTTTCTATATTACTAGGAAAACCTTGGATTGAAAAATATCAGGCTAGAAGGAAAGAAGAAAAATTCTTAGAGCAAAAGAAGCAAGAACTAAAATATTTCATGACTAGGAGGATCACGCAGCTGATTGAAGAATAGGAGAACAGATCGAAGCTATTAAACTTTGATGCCGAAGTTGAAAGAACCCAAAAACACTCACAGAATACTACAACACCTACCCCAGATAAAGAAGAAGTATTGCCCTTGAATCTTAGGAAAGAATCTCAACAGTGTGAAGTTACTATGCCAAAAGAAGACAAGAATCAGAATGGAAAGAGGAACAACAATACAAAGATCACTGGTGTTATCACTGAAATTTCGTCCGCACATGGCGACAAGAACTCCACATCGTCAAAACAGGAAAAAAGTCATTCATGGCACAAGATTAATTCCTCAGCATTGCAAAAGGGTCAAAAAACTATACAAATGACCAAAATTTTGAAAGGCACTTTACACCATCTGGGTGTGCGCGTGTATGCGCGTAACAGAAATGTACAAAGCGCACATATGTGCAGAAGGCGCGGTTGTTGGGTGAAAAACCTGCCCGCCTACTAAACGGCGCATTTATTGAAATTGGTCGACCTCCCAACCACTAATGGATCGGCTCCCAAGTCGATTTGACACCAAATCCGAGCTCAATCCTCATGGTGGGCTGGTCAAAGACCTAATTTTTCCCTAAAGAGCCCCTTTTCACATTCAAAATAGGTTGCATAATAACCCAATGCTTGGCTATAAAAAGCCATGAATGACCACCATTTTCTCAAGGAATTCTATGCATTGTTATGCTGCTAAGATTGCTAGAGACTCATTCTTTGGCAATAGACATAATCAACACCATTTCATAGGGCTTTCCACCTCTCACTAGATTGGATAAGCTTGGAGTTCTTTCACCCACATTCTTCATCTTTTCATTGTAAGGAGAGCAATCAGTTGAGGGCCTCAAGAGCCTTCCATTGGAGAGGGAAGGGACCCAAGTCCTCTTTCTCCTTTGTGTCTTTGGATTTCATCAATAAGATCATCTTATACATTGGTGATATCGGTCCATTTGTATTTATTTTTCATTTCTTTTATATGCTCATAGTTTCATTTAGTTTTTGTTTAATTCTTGTTCATAACTTTGTAGTTTCTTTTTCTAACCTTTCCTTTCACAGCTGTCATGCCTAGCAGAGCCCAACTGGGCATGTAAGTACTCTC
>JASDQU010739225.1:121520-139244 GCA_032191745.1 Picea mariana | reverse complement strand
GGTGCAATTTCGCACTCTGATGACAGTGCGCTTTTCAGAACAGATAGAAATATGTGAAGTTAGATACATAGGTCAAAGTTGCCCGAAAGACCATGTGCGAAGTTGCAAGGAAGCCTGGAGCAACATTCCTCAAGAGCAGTGGGTACACAAATTCATCAATACTCTAGACACAACGCCTATCAATTGGTATCTTCAAGCAGAACTACGTCTCATCACTTCATATTGGTATGGTATGACTCAGAACTTTATAGCTACATTTTCATTTGAAAGCCAATACCCTTTAGTAGATCAAGCTTTACAAGTTGTTAGATAGAAATTCTTTGAGGAGGCACCTAGCCTCCCTGTGGAGCAAGAATAGGATGAATGGACTGCACCTCTTCAAAAACTACAAGGATTTTAAAATATCAGTGTCGATGAAGACGATGATCCTAGGAATGTAAACATCGTAGAAACAGAAGGACAGAGAGACATAGAAGGACCAGGAGTCAAACTACCTTTCATTGGACAACCGATCAAAATAAAGAAAGTTAATATTGGAACAGAGAAATCACCTAAGATTGCTAATGTTGGGGGAGATGAAGATCCCCTTGAAACCAGATGCAAGGCCAGTCTAGCAGAGACCCTACAGATTGAATCCCAAATATAAGGAGAATGTAAATATTGAATTAGACAGAATGCTGGAAGTAGGAATCATAGAACCTGTGGAAGAGTTAGAATGGATTAGTCCTATGGTGGTACAAGATAAGAAGACAGGAGATATCAGGATCTGTGTAGATCTCAGAAATCTGAATGATGCATGTTTGCATGACCCATTCCCTACACCGTTTACATAAGAAGTGTTAGATAATGTAGGAGGATAGGAGGTATATTCCTTTACAGATGGATTTTTAGGTTATCACCAGATCAGGATTGCCAAGGAAGATCGCCATAAGACCACATTTGAAACAGAATGGGTTTCCTACCAGTATACAGTGATGCCTTTAGGATTGAAGAATGCACCAACCATCTTTTCCAGGGTGGTGGTCGAAGCATTCAAGGAGTTTTTACATAAATTTTTGGAAGCCTATTTTGATGATTGGACTGTTTTTATCTTACTACAAAATCATATTGAATGTTTAAGACTAATGTTGGATAAGTGAGGGAAATGTTAGAGTGCCTTGAATCTGAATAAATGCATCTTCTTTTCACCCTTTGGAGTGTTGTTGGGCCATATTATGTGTAAACAGGGGTTGCTCGTAGATCTGTCCAAGATTCCCATTATTGTTGATCTACCCCCTCCTACTTCAATTAGACAGTTGTGCACTGTGCTGGGACATAGTGGATACTATAGGAAGTTCATTAAGGGCTATGCACAAATTACAACAACCATGGAGAAGCTTCTGAAGAAACATTGACAGTTTCAATGGACAAAAGAATGTTAGCAGGGCTTCGACACACTGAAACGGAAAATGGTTATTGCACCTATTCTAGTTTTCCCAAATTGGAGCAAGGAATTTCATGTGAATGTCGATGCATCCTCTATTTCATTAGGATCAGTGTTAGCACAACCAGGAGAAGGAGATATTGACCACCTGTTAGCCTTTGCTAGCAGGAATCTCTCAACAGCTGAGATAAATTACACCATCTCTGAGAGAGAAGGTTTACCCATGGTGTACGCTCTGCAAAAGTTTCATCACTCCTTGTTGGGAGGCCACTTTAAGATGTTCATTGATCACTCTGCATTGAAATACCTAGTCAACAAGCCAGTGTTGGGGGGAAGAATATGCATATGGCTATTGTTATTCTAGGAATATGACTTTGAGATTATGGTCAAGCCAGGGAGAATGAACAAGGGACCTGATCATTTGTCTAGGTTAGAGCATGGAGAGGAACCTACTAGTTTGGAGGATACACTACCTGATGCATAGCTACTATCCATGAGGAATATTGATGATCATTTCGCCGAGATAGTCCATTTTCTGTCAATAGGAATGGAACCTCACTAATACACAGTCATTCAAAAGAAACAATTCGTAGTACGCGCTACAGATTTTTCACTTATAGTTGGACAACTATACAATATGGGACCTGATGAGATCCTGAGGAGATGCGTTATCAAGGAAGAAATATCATTGATTTTAGTAGAAGCACATGAAGGCATCGCAGGAGGACACTATGCAGGGAAAGCAATAGTGCAGAAGGTTCTTATAGCTAGCCTCTGGTGGCCTAATTTACATAAAGATGCCAAGGAATACTATAAATCCTGTGATGTATGCCAAAGAATTTGGAAGCCTTCTCGAAGAGATGACATGCCTTTAGCACCACAGCTGACTTTGCAGGCATTTGAGAAATGGGCAATTGATTTTGTGGGACCTATAAACCCACCAGGGAAGTGCATAGGAGCTAGATACAACATTACTGTGACAGAGTATTTGACAAGATGGGCATAAGCAAGAGAAATTAAGGAATGTATTGCAACTACAGCGCGATTTATATTTGAGGATATCATAACCAGGTTTGGATGCTTGAAGACCCTGATGAGTGATCAAGGTATGCATTTTATTAATAATACTATTGAAGCCTTGACTTAGGAATTTGAATTTTATCACTAGAAGAGCACCCCTTACCACCCGCAGGTGAATGGTACAGTCGAAGCTTTCAACAAAATCTTGGACACAACACTGACAAATATTTGCAGTGTGAACAAGGATGACTGGGATTTGAGAGTACCAGTAGTACTATGGGCCTATAGAACTACTTGCAAGAAGCTAACAATGCAAACTCCCTTTAAGTTGGTGTATGTCCTAGAAGCAGTTGTCCCTATGGAATATTTTGTTCCTAGTCTTAGAATTGCAGCATTCACATATATGGATGACACTAGCATTGTTCGAGAGAGGCTTGTGTAGTTGGTAGAACTAGAAGAAGATCGATTTATTGCAGGATTCCATCAACAGGTACAGAAGGAACGAGAAAAGGCCTATCATGATAGGCAAATCAAGAAGAAAGCCTTCAAGCAAGGAGATCTGGTATTGGTATATGTCAACAAGTTCATGAAGCATCCAAGGAAGTTTAGGACACATTGCCTTGGGCCATATGAGGTTGTTTACGTTACAGAAGGAGGAGTTGCGTAGTTGAAAACTTTGAATGGAGAATGGAAGGAAGGTTTGGTGAATGGGAGACGGTTGAAATTGTACTATGACAACTAGCTGCCTCACAGCTCTCTGTAGAAGCATGAGGAAATAGGTCTAGGTACTAGTTGCAGTTGAAATTGGGTGCCAAACATAGAAAATATAGTCTGCATGAGGGAAGAAGGGTGGGACAGAGCAGAAAGCACAGGCTGCCACACTCAGTATGAGGTTGAAGTAAAGAAGAAGGTTCAGACCTAAAGTGCCTCGGAACGAGTCACATGATTGTGTTGGGGGCCTGTTGGCCCTTGGTTATGGAAGGTTTATAAGATTAAGTAAATAAGAACAAAGTGCGAACTGCGTAGAAAACAAGTTGACTGAGATTAGGTCGAAGTGCCCAAAAGAGAAAAAAAGATGGAGAGAAGTAAGAGAAATCAAGTCATTGGATTGGGAGATCAATTAAGACAGATCAGCAAGGAGTATGGATCGTGGATGACTCAAAAAGTAGAAAAATCCACCAATGGATGCTTTGGAGCACCTCACAAGAAAGAAGGAAAGACAGGCTAACAAAGCCCTGAAAACGTGGGTCAAGTTGACCTAGGGTTTTAGACACCTAGGGTTTTGGTATTTAGGGTTTTGACACCTAGTTTTCGGCCTAAGGATGTCCGAGAGTCATTTTAATGTATAAATAAAGTTCTAGAGAACCTAGGATCAGGTTGTTGTTGTTGTGGGTTGATTTTTCATTTGTGCATGTTATGAGTGATTATTACTGCTGTGAGAGAGAAGTGTTGAGAGAGAGAGAGCATTCTCATACTGTAAGATCTTCAGTTGGGTGAGAAGATCAACCCTACAGTTGGGTGCGTAGGGAGGGGAGAGAGGAGAAGAGAAAGAAAGAGAGAGATCTGCAAGCTAAGTGCAGATAGAACTGTATACTTTCATCTAATATATTATAACGTGTAGTTCTATGGACATAGCCCTAGGGAGTGGTGAACCACGTATATCCTTTTGTTGTGTGTGATTGATGTTGTGTTCTTCTGACCTCTGATATATTGTTAATGCAATATTGTGTTAGATATGAGGTATAGTTCGCGCAGTAGGCCTAAGAAAGGTAAATAATAACTAGATTTGTGTGAGAGTGTTTCCCTGGACCCACTTTGCATTTCCTCTGGTTGTATACACCTGTGTCCTGCAACCCCCTATAGCTATTTCGGGTGAGACTGCATCTGCTTTGCATGTGTTTTTGAAAGGGCCAGTAGTTAGGGCTTGTTGGTGCGCTGTTAGAACTGAACCCCGGGTCTACCCCTGTGCCAACAAAGGGATTGTATAGGGGGAGAGTTGGAAGGGGAATGTTGAGGCCAAATTGTAGAAAGGGATGAAATCTTGGGCTAGAGGAGAAAGGTATTTTGGAAGAGTTTCTCTATTCTCTTGCTTGATTATGGAATGGGACCCCAAGACCTCTTTTTATATGACAAAAATAATGTGATTCGATTTGGGAATGGGCTACAATGGGTAAAATGGTTAGGAAACCCTCGATAGCTCACAAACTCCATCAATTCCTTGCAAATTTTTATTTTTTGCAACTTTTGGAGGTAAACGTGGGTTGTTTAGCATGCAACCTGCATATGTACGTAGGATGTATAGTAGGAAACATGTGTGTATACATGGATAGCAGTGTAGCAAGACACGTACATGCTCCAAAAAATGTTTTTTTAAAGAGAGATCCTCAACAGTAATTTGGAAAATTGTGCAAGTAGAAAGGGCAATGCCATGTATGCATAGGTAGGGAATTTTAGGGATATAACAAATTCCCCCTAATATGTGAGGTTAGAAGAGAAATTGATGGCCAAAATACATTAGAAATTTCTTTACTAGTGGGAAGGCATGGATTCGAGTGAGCCCGGGGCCATAGTTCAGGAGGTCGCTATCTACAAAACAATAATAATCTCTCTGAGGTGGGAATACCCATGCTCGGGATGAAATAATAATGGTTTCCAATCAAGTACACTATAGATCCATGTCATAGAAGTGTCTATATAAATTGTATCCGCGAGAAATACACAGTGGATCTACATCTCAAAATCATTCGATGATATTCAAGTACAATATAATATGAATCTTCAAGAAGCATTGATGCTTGTGACTAGAGATGAGGACACCATAGCTCGAGGAAAAACTTCAATATCTTCAACAGCTCAGGTAGGAGTACAATAGAAGTGTAAGACTCACTATTCTTAGGTCTTCGACATGTCATCGAGGAAAGACTGGAGGATCTCAATCATCAAGAACAAAACTTCATCGATTTTGAAACTGGACTTGACTGGATTCTTGGGTGACTGACTCATAAAAGTCAAGAGACAAACTGCAGAAAGGACGACTCAAGTTGGATAAAACTTCCCTTGGAAAAAATCATGAAAGATGATCAGACTTAGGCAGCGTAATAGTAACATAAGTATGTGTTGCAAGAGGCACAACAAACTGTCCATATGTTTGGAAGAGTAACCAAATGGAGGAGGACATAGTTCTATGTAGCGAGAACAGATTCCTAAGGTCATACTAGATCCCAATGCTTGGTGAACAAATGGAAGGATGTGCTTCATCCAAGGGAGACTATCTTGTTGCCGAAAAAAGAATTGGTATATCTCATCCCCTCTTTTTGGAATATTTGATTTTTTTTTTCTTTTTCAAATTTTTAACGAGATTAAAAAAGAATAAAATAATACTACGTTATAAAGGAGAAACGAGTGTCATGAACAAGCAAACTGGTTCCAAGCACATGGAACATATTGATGCTCAAGGAAAGGAGACATGTGCAGGATAAGGACACTCAGGGAAAAATCCTCCATGGGTCAAGGTGTTAGATCGCAAAAGAAAAAGGTCCTACAAGGCTTGTGTATAAGGAATTATTTAAAGGTTCAATTGAGCACAACATGGAACCGACATTAGGCCAAATACGCAAAGATGAGACCCACAATGCAACTAAGCATGACACAACAAGACTCCTTCCATGTAAATTTTTAAGATCCCAGAGAAGGTAAGCTCGATTGTTTTTCGACGTTTAGAGAGTCTGAAAAAATGCTAAAAGAATACTCCAATGAGTTCCTTTTTCGCAATTAGTCTAGTCGATTCGAAAAGGGTTAAACTTATACAGAAAAGACGTCTCTTGAAAACCGTTTTAACAAGTGTGATTGAGACAAGATCAATCGATGATATTTTCAATTTTAAGGAGTCTAAAAAGAGATTAAATATGGACTCACAACCTTTTTCTAGGTTTAGTCTCCTTGGACTTAAAAAGTATAAAATATAACTGAGGACAACTCTCCTGGAAAGACAAGTCTCCTGAGGCATACCTTTCTCCGAAATAATCTATTGGCTCAAAAAAGGGTTAAACTCATGCCGAATAGTTGTTCTTTCTAGACCAATTAACGAGTGTGAAAGGAAAAAGGTCACTCGGTGATATTTTATATTTACGGAATCTTAAAAGAGCTTAACTATGGACTCCAAGGGGGTTCCTTTTTCGTAAGTAATCTCCAAGGCCCAGAAACAAGATAAACCAAAACCAAGGACAATGTCCCTTTTTTCAAAAATTTAGTCCCTCGAGCCCAAAAAAGGGTTAAACTTATACCTGAGAATACTCTTATAGTAAACTGAAGTTTCTAGAGCATACCTTTATTTGTAAAATTATCCATCCGGACCAAAAAATGGGTAAACTACCGTCGGATAGATGTGCCTTCAAATTTGAGTTTGGAGAGCTTGAAGGGAAACAAGATCACTCATAAATATTTTCAATTTTAGAGAGTCTAAAAAGGGATTAAAGAATACTCTAGGGGGGATTCCTTTCTCAAGTAATCCAGACAAGATCAAAAAGAATAAATACAATCTCGTTGGATGTTGCTTTCAAAATTTAAGCGAGCTTGAACAAAAACAAATTATGCTCATTAGGGAGTCTTATGGGTAAGGCCAAGAATGATGATTAACAAGAAGAATGAGGCTTCAATATGTAATCATGGCGAGACTAACAAGGACTCCCAAGCCTATAGTCAAAACTTACAGCATGGATGCCAAAATGCAACAAAGGATCTACCTAGGGAATCTATGTAGAGGTAGGCTCTACCACCTAATTACGACACTTCTAAAGAAATAGAGAAGGTTCTGTGTCACATTTTGGTGGGATCGATCCTATGGAAAAGTGGAAAATACAAAAATATACAGAAAGATAATAGTAAAAACGTAACCTATATGAAAAAGTTGAAAACATGACTTTTACCATGGGATGATATAAATGTAACCCATCTCATGAAAATTACCAAACCGAAAGGACAAGTCTGATAGAATGACCCAAAAATAATTCAAAAAAGAAATCAAGTAGCCTCCAAGTAATTAAAAGTGAAAAGGGGGACCAAATTAGGGGAAAAAAGGCCAAAAAATTCTAAAATAGAGGTGGACAGCTCATTTTTACCATTGCAATTTGGAAAATAGTAAAAAGGTCAAAAACCCCCTTCATCAAAAACATGAATTCAAGGAGCTACAGTGGACGGAAAACCCCCTTAGTTGGACCAAGTAAGTACAAATCACCTCACCTTTCATTTTAGTTCATTTTTAAGATTTTAATTTTGTATTTAGGAGGGGCGTGCCCTTGAAAAAGGGTTGTTACTGGGTGTACGAAGTTGTCCATGCTTATCCCGTGTATGTACGTAGGAAGAGTAATACTCAATCTGCGTACATATGTGACTGTCCTAAAGACAACCCACGTATGCCCTCTTTGAAGTTAAAAAAATAAAAATAAAAAGACTAAAACCTCTCCAAATTGTGTGTTTACAGGATGTATGTTCATTGGAGAGAGGGAACATGGGGAGCTAGATGTTTTGGTTGAGGAGGATATTATGGCCATTGCTATGCTAAAACAGTGTGGCTTGTGGAAATTTTTCTAATGTTCGTTCATGAGGGCATGTTCAAGGTTGCTCAATTCTCTAGTGGAGTATTGGCATCCTGATGCAGAGGATTTTATGTTGGAGGGTCAATCACTGACCCCGACCACAGAGGACATATACTTCCTAACCAATCTCTATAGGAGAGGGGAACCAGTCAAGTTGAAGACTTTTCCTCTTGGGTCGTATAACATTGACGACTACATGGGAATGTATTGCGAGGCTCGTACTGAGAAAGTAGGTTCTCAGGTGTCGGTCCACAAGATTACCAGCCTCTCCCTTCACATCATTTTATTCATGATCAGGTGGATCACATGATCTGCAACACTCCATCAAGCCTCTAGTGCACAGATGCACTATGTAGTTTAGTGTTTAGAGGCTACCATTTTTTACTGGAGTACTACCATGCTAGTATGCATGAAGAGACAGCTTACAGACTATCGTAGGTGTAAAAACAAGAACTTTTGGTTTGGTACCATTTTATGCTCCTTCTTATTTGAGAGGGTGCCCACTCTTAGCCCGAGAGAGACAGTACGGGGGCATATTTCCTCCTTCCCAACATTGTGCAGGTGGGAAGTTTTGTTTCCTAGACAGTGTGCAAGAAGGACCAAAGAGGCCTTTGACGATAAATTCTTTGAACCTTGGGCTCATCAGACTCCAATAATAGAGGACTATCCCTATGCAAGGATAAGCTTCCTTAGATATCATAACATGCCCGTGCCCCCTGGCGAGGAGAGCAGTGAGATAGGTAACATATTTATTTTTAAATTTATTAAATTTAATTTTTTTTTAATAAATATCCTTTTTATGTGTGTGTCAGAGTACTAACTTAAAGATCTCTTATATACAGATGTGGGACCAGTTCGACCAGTAGAATTTTCCAAGACCAGGCATCGTCCTTGACAAGAGGTAGGACCAATAGCTGCAGGAGGACCCCCAGTCGGAGAGGCTGATAGAGTCCTACGATGAGTAGAGAGGAACCTCATTTCTCTCACTCGTGTAGTTCCTATGGAAAGATCAAGGATATTCCCCTGGATATGTGACCACATGTAGTAGGGGTTCCTCGGACCTGGGTTCAGTTTGCGAACGGAATTTTCCACTACAGTAAGGAAAACAGGCCTAGACCTTAGATAGCATTGGACTACTTATGTGCCAAGGGAATTTTTTGTACTATGTATTTGAGTGCTTAAGACCGACGATGTATACCGGCTACTTTTGAGGATTTCATGCCCACTTTGTACTTATGACACCATTTTTTGGACACATATATATATACATATTTTTTGTCTTATGGATTAAATTTTTACAAATGTACTTACATGTGTATGTGTGTGTTTTACTTTTACATGTGAGCAACATGCCAATATAAAACTTTATTAGCTAGAGTATCAGTTATATGATTAAATCTATTAGGAACATGAATATAAGTAATATAATCAAAACATTGTTCTAAGAGATGTACCCTAAGTAATCATCGTTGAAGAGTGGGATCATAAACACGGTAAACTACATTTAACTAGGACACGACCAGTTGAGCATCTAAGTAAACCTGAAGGTGAGAAATACTATGTGACAAGGCATCACATAGAAATTCTATCACTGAATTGTACTCGACAACATTATTGGTTGCTTCACCTAGACAAATACCTTCGAAAGATAGAAACCGACCACTAGGTGTGAAAATCACCCAGGCTGCAGAAGAAAGCCTTCGTGTGTGTCGGCTAGCATCATCCATGAACCCAACATAAACCTTTGATTCACTTGACATCTACCACAGTGAAAAGATAAAATAATATCTACACATCCACAAAACAAAAAGGACAAACATGTATAAAAAACTATACATATATACAAGAAGCCACACCCAGGTGACCGACCTAAGTGTAATACTTCTTAAGGTAGAGCCCATTTCTAGGATCCACTAAGGCATTTCCCTCGAAATCAACTAGATGGTAAGCACCCTTATCTAAGACCTATTTCAAAATGAAAGGTCTAAACCACATGGATTTGAACTTGCCTACCCCCAGGGGATATATTTCTTGGTCGTAGACCAGGAAACGATCACCTTTAGAGAAAATCCAAGGGTGAATGGACCGATCATATTGACACTTGACTCATTTATTATGATCCTCATTAGCCAAGGCTACATCACAATGCTACTCATCAAGATACTTGAGATATAGAAGATGCTCCTCAAGCAGTGTAGTGTCGGGAAATAGTTCCACTACCAACTTCAGAGAAGGGATTTGACACTCAATAGGAAAGACTACCTCTAGCTTGTAGACGAGTTGAAAAGGTGAAATACCAGTAGAATTCTTTACAAAATTTTGATAATCCCACAACTTCAAATATAACATCAAATGCCAATTTGACTTGGTTGAATTGATCGTCCGCTGAAGAATAGTCTTGAGAGATTTATCCATAGCTTCTACCCGACCATTCGCTTATGGGTAATAGGGTGATGAATTTTCTTGTTGAAACCCAAGATTTGATATTAATTCAGTCATCATTTTATTCTGGAAGTGACTACCATGGTCAGTGACAATATCCTTCGGGATACCAAATGTAGATACTATATGATTAAAGACGAAAAGGGAAGCATTTTCCCTGTCATTGTTAAATGTTAGCATAGCTTCGACCCACTTAGTGAAGTAGCCTATTGGTACGATGATATAGTGATTCCCCCTAGAAGAAATCAGGTGACATGTAGTGAAATAAATCCCCCACTTAGTGAAGGGACAGACAACAATGACTAGAAACCTAGGATCAAGGTGTTCCCGCATCTTATGACAGACGATATGGCATGGGTGACACTTCTTGACCATCTCAACACAATCTTTGATTAATGAGGGCCAAAAGTATCCTGCACAAAGAATATTTTGGGTTGTTTCCAACCCATACAAATGACCACCACATGCTCCAGTGTGACAGTCATTCAAAATAAACTCTTCTTATTCATGAGTAAGATATCATTGAAGAATGCAATCCACTCCTCGGCAATACAAAGTGTCATCGAGGATGAGGTAGTTCCGCGCTTGGTGTCGTATTTGTCGACGCTCATCGTGAGAAGCAGAAGCGGGGCAATTCAAAGTATGAATATACACAAGTATATCTCCATACCAAGGGTCTGAAGATGCAATCAAAAAAATATCTTCGTTAATTGGTGACTCTTCAGGTGAAATATCACCACTTTCGACCGTCAGTTCTGAGATTAATTCAGCAAATACTAAGGACTTTTTATATTTCACCAAAACAAAATCCAAGTCAAAATCTTGGAGGATAACTATCCACCGACGGATTTTTCTTCCGATGACACATCGCATTAACACATATTGAAAGGGATTGATGACGACAACAACAATAGTCTTGTGAAGTAATATATAGTGACGAAACCTTTGGACAGCGTGGACAACTGCCAAAATAATTTTCTCAACATGAGAATAGTATATTTTTTGTCACACTAGGCCTCGGCTAAGATAATAGATAACATGCTCCTCGAGTGCATCATCCTCTTGTACCAAGACAATGTCGATTTTGGACTCTGCAACAACCACATATAACAAGAAATCCTTGCCATAATCAGGAGGCCTGAGTAGAGGGGTAGACGTTAGAGTGTGTTTCAATGCATCAAAAGAGTGTTGAGCTACTTCAACCCAATAGAATGGGATTCCCTTTTTTAAAATATGCATGAACCCTTTAGTAATTTCGGCATATTTAGTGAAAAAACGTCAAGGAAATTTTTCTTTCCCCTGTAAAATCTGAAGTTGGGGAATCGTACGCGAGGGAGGAAATTGAATTATTTCCTTAACCTTAAGAGGATCGACCATGATCCCTTTTGTCGACACAGTGAAACCTAATAAATGACCCGATGTCACACTGAACCTGCACTTGTTTCGATTCAAGTGAATATAATAGTAGCAACACCGCTCAAAGATTAGTCATAAATGTGTGGGATGATCAGATCTCTTGTGAGAAAATGATGTTAGATCATCCAGGTACACCTCGACTATGTGTTTAAGGTCGTGAAAAGTGAACAACATGGCCTACTGAAAAGTGGATCCAACATTATTCAAGCCAAAAGGAATTTTTTGATATGCGAAGGTACCCCAAGGACAAATAAAAGTCATTTTATGTTGGTCCTCAGGATTGATTTGAATTTGGTTATACCCCAAAAAATTGTCCATGAAGGAAAATACCTCGCAACCCACACACTCATCGACAATATGATCAATAAATGAGGTTAGAAAATTGTCTTCGGTAAATCTTTGTTCAAATCGCTGAAATCCATACAAACGTGAATCGTTCCCTACTTATTGTTGACAGAAATGAGGTTCTATACCCATTCCGTCAATTGTACGGGGTAGCTGAAACCAGCTTTGATGAGTTTCTCTACCTTAGCCTTTATCATCACTATTTTTTGAGGATTGACCAGACAAATCTTCTGTCGGACCCGTTTGACATCAGGATAAGTCATGATTTTGTGTTCAACAATTCGTGGGTCGATTCTTGGAATCTCCTCATAAGACCAGGAAAAAACGTCACAAAAATCCTTAAAAAACTCGATGTAGATTTGAATCTCTTCAGGGGAGAAATATGCTCCGACGAAAACATTATCCACAATGCCATGGGTTTTGGAGATATTGTTAGGAATCATTGCAGCAATACTTTCCATGTTTCCCTCGGTGTATACTTCATGTGTAGCTAGAGGGTTGATAGGACAAGGGCTATCTCTGTTCATGGTTGTAACAAACTCTCATGCCTCTATTCTCCTGAGCTCGGGAAGAAAATAAGATCTATGATGAATATCATACTATCTGGATCATTCATTGCCTCCAGAATATCCTCATGAGAGGTTAAGTCTAGGTTTAAAGGGTCCTGAGAGGTGAGAGAGTCTTAATTCTAAATAGGCTTGAGAACAAGATCTAGCTCTTGTGGGGGAGCCAGATCAGGGTTGGTTGAGGCTTGTTGGACAACACTGTATGCAACCTTGGCAATGAATAAGGGCATGGCCATGCCAAGGTTCCCTACCCCTTCCATCGAAGCTAATGGGGAAGGTAAATTCCACGGGTCATGAAATTAGCTCATTTTAAATGATGACACTTGAAAAATTGCATCCTTCATCTAGTCAATGATGATTGAAATAAACCTTACATCATTGGAAGGTGAGGGATAGTCAAAAGTTCCCATCAAATACAGAAACAATATTGCACCTAAATTGACAGTGTTTGGTTGCGAGTTATCAATCATCAGGACCATGGAAGCCCTCGATGAAGGGTCAGGATGAGAGAAGGACAATTGGTTGATGGCTATAATCCGACCTTCATGTGGAAAGAACAAGACCCAAAAAATAGTGGCTAAAACCACTTACATTGCGTAAGTCCAACTATGTCCTAACAAAACATTATAGTTAAGAGCCGCATCGACTACTTCAACCTTGACGCACACAATTTTACCCTCCAACTGCATGGGAAAAGAGGGAATTATATCATGTGGTGTAAACGATAGACCATAAAAATCCATAAGCAACGTAGGTGATGGAGACAACTCATGATGGCCAATGGGCCTCCAACATGCCAATGCTATTACGCAATTCAAGGCACCCTCATCAACCACTGTACGGAAAAAAAATTGTGTCAATGATTTCGTAGTGTATGCCACTACTATCTGAAAGGCGACATGGTGAGGAAGACAAGGTTTAAAGTCAGTCGGATCGAAAATGATCATTCATGAGTTACTAGGTTTTGTCGCTCCCAAGGTGGACAAAAACACTTTTTGCTATGAAGGGAAACTCTGGAGAACCTCTAGAGAAGACATTAGACAAGGAGTTTGTGCCAGATCCTCTACAATGGAGTAATTATGAGAATCCCTCGTGTTTGGGTTGTGAGAAGCCTTATTGAATGCACCTTTAGGGATGTGAGTCATTTTTTCTCCCACTATCTTCTCAATTTGAAGAGGAGTCAATGGGTTGGAGGCCTATTTTCCCTTCTCAACATATTTTGGCGTTTTATAGTCACAATTCATGGTTGATAAATGAGATTTGGCATTCATCATGTAATTTTTTATGGCTGGGTTGTTTGGATTAGGCTCGGGGGGTCCCTGAATTCCCTCAGTTGTGCTCGTGGATGCAGAGGCTTGAGCCATATTTTTCCCTTGTGGAAAAGGGTTTGTCAACACAACAGGTTGTTGTTGTGCCAGTAGCTTCTAGGATTCTACAATCCGAGGGCATAGGTGAGTTAAGTGGTCATCTATGTAAATATTACATGGAAATTTCACCTTCCTCTTTTCACTTTTTCCCTCGCCATCATTGTTAGCAGCCTTTTTATCCCCCTTACCCTTCTTGTTTTTTTGTTTCTTATTTCCCTCAGTCTACTGGTTATCCTTGGGAGTTATCAATTGCACGTTGTGTACATTTGATGTCTGGGTTGTGGGGGCATCCAAACTAGGAGTTTGGTTGGCCACGGTTTGTTGAATCGACAACTATTGTAATTGATTAGACAAGAGATCCATGGACTTTCTTTGTGTTTATCCCACTATGCCATCAGTGTGGGGCCCAAACTTTTTTTTGTCTTTTTCGAGATTTTACCATGGAGCATTGGGTAAGATATCGTAAATCATGTCAGACTGAGAGTAAGCCAGTTCCAGTTGTTGGGATCTCATAATAGCCTCTTCTTCAGAAGAAACCTCGTACATTGCTATGTCTTTGGACATGCAAGGAACCAAAGACTTTAAGAACCACTCAAGAAAGAATGTAGGAGGGAATTTGAATTTAATCAAACTCTTTCCTCATCGCCTTTATCGGATATGATCTAAGATATGATCGGATTTAGTTTGCTAGAAGTTGGCCAACAACTTAATGCCAGGATTGTATCTCACTAGAAATTAGAGATGGTTCAAGAAAACTATAGCCAGGTCATTAAAGTAAGAATACTTCGATCTTTCGATCTCGATATACCAATTTGTTGCACCCCCTATAAGAGTGCATTGAAATAAGTGCAACTGAATGGAGTCATCTTTCAATGAGTTAGATGAGCACCACAAGTCAAAAGTAGTCACATGATCACCTGGATCTTTGCCAGGCTTTCCATCAAACTTAGGAATGTCATATGGAAAATTAGTTGGCATGGTGGGCCAACGAGGATCATGAAAAATCAATTCATTTAATAGTATCAACAAGTCTGGAAAATGCAGGGGTGCTAGAAAGGGTAGTATCGATTACAGAGTATTTACATGAAAAGAGGGGCTTGGATTTTGGATGGCACTAGGTTGCCAGGAAAAGTTGGACTATTGGCCAGGGTTTTGGTAGATGCCATGATGGCCCTATCCAGTGAAAGGGATTTGTGTCTGATGTTGTATCGTCGGATGATTCTTGAAATTAGATGACATGGCTTAAGAAGAGATTACTCCATGTACAGTGTTCCACAGACCTTGGTTGGGGATGCCCCAGCCAACACTCCAGTCATAGGTACTGAACCTTGCCCAAAGTTCCACATAGTGTGGGAGGGTTTTCCCCTGATCGACATCCCTTGCAAGGGAACTGAGCCCTGCCAAGGATTCCAAAGACCTTGTGTGGAGTAAACTCCTGTCATTGCTCCCTATGAAAGAATGAAACCTTGCATAGGGTTTTGTTAACTAAATACAAGGTTTCCCCCAGTTGAGAAAGCAGATGAAGTAAAAGCATTATTTCCAAATACATTAAACAAGTAAAATGACATTGAGCCCATTGGAGTCATGTAGGATGAAAGTCCCTAACTCCCTCCACTAAACAAACTATATTTGGAACTAGGACCGATTGGTTGCTGAAATGCGCCACCGAGTGAAGGGCACAGAGGAGGTATGTGACCCCCACCATAAGGAATAGAATTGAATGGGGAAGTGGTGCCCGTGATGGATCCTTGCAAGGGATAATTAGAGCTACCTACCCCCAGACCCATGGTATGTAGAGTAGAGTAAGTAAGAATTGATTTTGAGTCAAAACTGTTGGAAAATGTTTAACAAGTAGCATATGCTTGTCATTGATGGCAAGTACAGTAATAAAGATGGCATGGGTATAGGAAGAATGTACAGAGGATTGTTGGCATGTTTTACAGGCAGCGTATGCTTGTCATTGATGGAAAGTACAATAGTGATGATGGCTTGAGTACAGTAGTGATGATCTGCAGCGCAGTGATATTCAGGAAGATAAGTTCAGGTTGATCGAATGATCGAAGGCCCGTAAAGCTTGAGAAGCATTTCTGATCGTTGGATCCATTCAAAATTCTTGAAAGAACGAGGGCCGTCAGATCTGAATGAAGACAAGAAGAGCACTCTGAAAAGGAGGACAGATCTTAGACGTTAGATCCAAGCGCAGGACCTGACCACTGTTGGATCGAGGAGAACCTGCACGATCCTTAAAGAACAAGGAGAAGCGGGCGTAATCGCGATATGCGAAATCATGAATTAATCTGAGCCGTCAGATCGAGGTTGAATCTGGACCGTTGATCCCTGTCCATGTCGAAGTTTCGAGGATCGAGAGTTGGAGATGTCAAAGAATTTTGACATCAAGAATCTCTATTTCACGATATGTGAAATCACGATGCAATTTGAGCCGTCAGATCAAGCTTTGATCTGGACCGTTGATTCCAGTCAATGGAGAGGCATCGGGGATAGAGAATTGGACATGATGAAGATTATTGACTTCAGGAACCCTGATTTCACGATATGCGATATCACGATTCAATCGCAACCATTGAATTGAGAATGAATCTAGACCGTTGATTTAACTCCTTATCGGAGTTTCGTAGATCGGGACTTGAAGGTGTCGAGAACTCACACAGCAAAGTGGCGAAATCGCGAGAAGATCTGGGCCGTAGGATCTGGGGGAAGTACGAAGGACCAATAGCCGTTAGATATGGTGAAGCTGCAAGGCAGATATGACAGTCATGGTCCGTTGGATTAAGAGGACACATGGTGAAAGATCGTCATGTCGTTGACTGGAAAGTCAAAGGAATGGGGGTTTGATCTTAGCCATCAGATCGAGGTTTGATCTTAGCCGTCAGATCAAGGTTTGATCTTGACCGTTGATCCAACTCCATCTTGGAGTCTCGGCTATCATAACTTGGAGTGATGAGACCCTTCATCACAGGAACGGCGAGATGTGAATTCACGAAGAGATCTGGACCGTCAAATACACCAAGATTCTGGACCGTTGATCCAGCTCCATCTCGGAGTTTCGCCTATCGCAACTTGGAGTGGAAAGAACCTCCACCTAAGGAATAACGAGATGCGAGATCACAAAAAGATCAGGACCGTCGGATTACCAAGAACGTGGATCGTTGATCTGAGCTCCATCTCGAAGCTTCGCCTATCGCGACTTGGAGTGACGAGGGCCTCCATCTAAGGAATAGTGAGACATGAGATCGCAAAAATATCTAGACCGTTGATTCATCGAGATCGTGGATCGTCGATCAGGGTCGATGAAGATCATGAGTTCGCAGTGCCTTTTAGCGCAGACAGTGGTCACCACCTATGGTCACGTGGAGGAAGGAGCTAGCGCAGAAAAGCTCCGTTTCAGATTTTCTAAACTCGCGACGTGGAGAGTCAAGATGTCTCATCATAGAATATTTGAAATGCGAAAGTGCGAAACGGGTAAATAACGACAATACCCTTCAGAGTTAATCCAACGGTGCAGGTGAATTTGAACAAGATCGGAGGGCTAC
>JASDQU010739225.1:108448-120523 GCA_032191745.1 Picea mariana | reverse complement strand
ATGATATGATGTCTACCCTAGGTACCATAGTATACCCCTGCAGTCACCTATGTAGGTCCATAAAAATAGGAAACTAGGTTGCTATCTCATAGTCAGTCACCAGGCGGGTACAATTGACAGTCAGGCTAATCGGAATGAGAAGGATTACAATTTTGAAGCCCTTCAAGGGTGTCAAAATCAATTGGACCAGAAGAAAATTGAGAATCTAGAACATATTCGAGGTCTGCGATGCTCCATAGGCAAATGCGATCAGTGTGATTCCCAGGAAAGAATCTCAATATACAATCCCCACTACACTCGGTCTGGATTTGGAGGGGTTGTCTCCTCTACCTTTATTTGCGTGACCTTGTGTTTATCCCCTGTGTTAGAGGAGGGTCCCAGCTAACTCTTACGAGATTGGACTTTAGACACTTCCTATCTTAGACTCCAATGGTTTTTTTAGATGTCCTTGAAGAGTTTCCTCTTTACACCTATTTCAAGGCCCTAAAATCCTAAACAAGTCAATGAACCCTTACAAACATAAAGTCTAATATATTTTAAGTTAAGCATTAATTTTATGGGCTTAATTTATGCAAAGGATGTGAACGTGCAACTAGTGGTGTTTGGAAGAGACAAAAACGAAGAAAACTTTAGAGCATTTATATGAAAAAGAAAACTAGATACTTCGAAATTAAAGCAAAAGCTTGTGAAATCTTTGTGAATATCAACTTTTCAAAACAATGTTCCAAGACATTATAACTAAAAGTTTCCTAAAAGAGATTTTTCATTTCATGATGCAAGACTACTTATACTTTCAGGAAAACAAGAAAGAACTTTGAAATTAAAACTCTTTTCTTTTGCAAAGAAATAACCTACGCTACACTACCAAACTAAATGTAAAAATCTTTTTGATTTTTTGAAATGCTTAAAGAAGAAAAACATAAATAAAATATATCTTTTGTTTTCAAAGAATAAAATAGGATAAACAGAGAAAAGAACCCAAGATTTACACAGACCCTAGGCCAATTGCGTAAATACATGGATTCAAATGAACCCAGAGGAGGACCTAAAACTTGAAAGCTCACTCTAAACATATAAGGAAAACAAGAAGATCAAGAAACAAGTTAAAACTAAATCATTAACCCAACCTATGACTACTAACAGAGACTCTGAAAAGTCCAAGAAAGGCATGAGAAGCCCAAGTCTTATGTCAGGAAAGAGAAAGACTCCTCTTTCTTTTATTTTTTTTTAAAAACCCTTCAAGACATAGAGATGCGAGCTATTACACCAGCAGCCTGCATATGTATTCGAGTTGTCTACTATGTAGACTACGTATGTACGTAGGCTGAGCCAAAGAAAAGCACATACACCTATGATATTTTTCAAAAAATAAAAATACTTGGCAGACTGAATGGGCAGGGAAAGACGGTAAGCACCCGGAAGGTGTCCAGAGACCCTAAATTGACTCAGTAAACTTGAAAAAACTCAAAAGGAATTGAAAAAACCATTTAAAACCAAAAACCTCCCACTAAGACCTTAGAGAGACTCCCCAGTGGAGTCACCAATTCTGCTAGCAGGGAAAATCCCCCTATTACTATACTGGGTTAGAATATAGGCAGAGCACTAACTTCCCTTAAAATATCATCCTAATCCTAAACTACCCCAAACTATCTGAACGGAAAGATAAAAAGAGAAGAAGGAAGATTGGTAAGTATACCTTAGGCCCTAACATCCAATGTAGACTTCCTTCAACTTTGTAGCTTCCTAAGTTGTGGCTCTCATCCCAAAGCTGACCTGCAAGAACACTTAGACAAACAAGGCTACAAATATACCATATGTATCTATCAATGTGTAATGTTCCCAACCAAATATGATTGGAAAATTGGGTTTTATTGGGTCTTATATAATTTCTGGTTGTGGCATTTTGTCAATCACTTTGTTGATTTTAGTCTCTTGAGTTGCACTAGGGTTTATGATGAAGGCTTTATGTTTGTTTAAAACCAACAAATACTGAAGATATAGCAATGGAATATACACAACAAGATACAAGATCAACAACACAAGAAATAGTCATAAATACCTCGGATCTGATTTATTAATAATATATCTCTAACCTCATACAAAATGGAGCAGATCTGGTATACATATAAGAGAATATAGTTTATGGATGATAAATCCTCCAAAATACAAGATAGATGAATATCCAGGCTTCAAAAATCCTCTCCAAGCTGGAGATCAAGTAACACTGAAGACCTACGGATACCCTATGTTGTATGTGAAGTCCCCTCTCTCACAATGCGCACTTCCCAGTTGGAATGGGCCAAGGAAGGTATATCCTCCTCTTTGATGGCCTCAAACCTCTGCAAGACTCTATGTGAATATAGATCGGGTGATGGAAAGAAGATATGAGCAATCTCAGAGCAGTAGCTCAACTAGAAGACCCCCAAACTACAATGTCTCTAATAATAGATGTGCCCTCCTAATTTAAACAAGCCAATAATTCGGCCTCCAATAATATAGCTACCAAACCTATGAAACCAACTTCCAAAAGGTATTTCGGGGGTTAGGAAACCCCAATGACAAATCTCCAGTCTATTGGAAAAGGTATTCCCCTCAAGAACACAATATCTCTAAGGATAGTGCGCCCTCCTTAAGATGAAATACATCCCACTAGTAGAAGAAAAGAAGAACCTAATGAATACCCTCAAACATTGTTGTAATAAGGTGCTATGGTGATGGCTAGTAACCTTGGAGTGATATCTACTGAGAATCTGATCACCTCTATGCAAATCGAACCATTCTCTCAAGATGGGTGTGTCGTAGCTTTGCAGAAACCCTCCATTAATATGCCTTGTCTCCACAAAGGCTCCTGAAAATAAATAGATCTAATGTAGAATGGTGAGGGAGGAATGTTTCACCTTCGTGACCAAGCTTGTACCAAGTTGGGTGGAATCTTTCACCATCGAGTTGGGTTTGTTCAGTCAAAACCCTCAAAACCCCCAAGTGCATGGCCTCACTAGAAAGAAGCCATATATCAAACTAATAATCAACATAATGAGAGAATAGAGGCCCCTATCTCTCTTTAATACCCCCAGTTCACCTTGTCTCTCCAAGTGAATTTTACTTTGTTTTATTATTAATTAATTAAATCACTTTAATTAATTAATTAACTAGCCATTTTACCTCTAGAAAGTGATTTATCCCTCCTTATGGCTTCTATGGCCACTGAAAGTCATTTATCATCATCCTATCATGTAATGATATTCCTCCTGATTCTGATGAGCTATTACACTAAGAGGTTTCTCCAAGTATTATGCCTGATACTACCTTCTTAGTGAATTTAATTAAAATATATCCCATAATAACTCAAAATTACAAAAATCGGCGGAATGGAACGGAACCAAAGCCAAGTTGTGTGGAATGGATCTTGATGATGAAATATGATGAACAATGCAATTAGAACCCATTAAAACCCCTCAATACCTCGTGAACGCATTGTCACCCATATCTGGATACTCTAGTAGGCATAACACTTTGTAATGGAATAATTTCCAAAAGTGGGGACATTACACAATGTTAGCATTCATATATAAATGTAGATACATTAATCAATCAAAGATATAAATATTCCAAGTTTTGGGATAGGAAAATAACTCTTTTATTCAAACTGAAGATTAAAGTATTGCAACCTTCTTATCGGCAGACGCTTTGTGAACCAGGTCTGGGATCCTCTTATTGTTCCTCCAAGTGCATCATTTTCATGATATCTCTCACAATCAATTGATCTACTTGGGAAAAGGGAAGTGATTGTATAGGGAGAGAGTTGGAAGGGGAATGTTGAGGCCAAATCTCAAAAGGGGCTCAAATCTTGGGCTAGAGGGGAAAGGGATTTTGGCAGAGTTTCTATGTTATCTTGCTTGACTATGGAATGGGACCCCAAGACCTATTTTTATATGACAAAAAGATGGTTATTCGATTTGGGGATAGGATACAATGGGTAAAATGGTTGGGAAACCCTCGATATCTCATAAACTCCATCGAATTCCTTACAACTTTTTATTTTTTTTCAACTTTTGGAGGTAAACGAGGGTTATTTAGCATGTAGCATGCATATGTACATGGGTTGTCTAGTATGAAACATGTGTGTGTGTGTGGGAAGTAGTGCAATAGGACGCATACATGCTCCAAAAAATGTTTTTTTAAAGAGAGGTCCTCAACAATAATTTGGCAAATTGTGCAAGTAGAAAGTTCAATTCCATGTATGCATAGGTACAGAATTTTAGGGCTATAACAAACACTTAAGTTATTCGAGGAAAATGCTTCTCTCAAAGAAAATAAGTTGCAGTTAAACATGAAGAAGTATGATTTTGCTAGACATGTATTTATATACCTAAAATTCATTATTTTTGGGGATCAATTGAGAATTGACCCAACCAAAGTGCAGACCATGAAAAACTAGCTCACACCCATGAATCTCAAAAGGTAAGAAGTTTTTTCAATGTTTTTGAAAGTTTGTTTCACATTTATTAGAAATTCATGTACCTGTACATTCCTTAACAAGAGGAGATACTCATTTTTTTGGACAAAAGGACAAGAAAAATATTTCAATATATTGAAGAAGAATATTTGAGAAGCACATATGTTAGGAAGTCCAATTGGTAGAATACTTTTGAGATTGATATTGATGCATCTATCTATGTTATGGGGGAAACCTCATGCAATAGGGAAGAACAATTTCTCACCACTAGAAAACCTTTAATGGAGAAATATTAGGATACCCTATTGATCAGAAGGAGTTATTTGATTTACATCAAGTAGTTAAGTAGTAGAGAGCTTACATTTTAGGGAAGGAGACATTGATTCATGCCAACCACAAGTGTTTGTAGTTTTTGTAGACATGAATCAAGTTGCATCAAGTTGGGCATGTCAAGTGGATTTATTCTATGAAACAGTTTAACTTTATCATTAAGTATAAGAACGGAGTTACCAATATATTTTTGATTTCTTATTTAGACCATTGAACTTAACAATAGTTCTTATGACCATCATGCAATTACAACTTTTTCCATTTGAAAATATGTAGATTCAATATGAATAAGACATAGGATTTGATCTTATTGTGGTCAAATTGTAGTGGGGAGTTAAGAAGCCTAACTATCTTTTAAAATATGATAATTTGTGTATACCAGTTGGAGAATGTAGAACCATGTTGTTAGGAGAATTTCATACATCTATAGTTGCTTTACATTTTCAAGGTGGAAAGACCATATTAAACTTACAAAGGTATGTGTATTGGACAAATATGTCAACTAATGTTTCTTAATTTTTCTAGGTGTGTGTGGTTTGTTGTACATCAAAGTCTATTCATAGGAAATTAAGTTTATATATTCATTTGTGTAGCAGGTCATCCTTGGGAGACCATTTCAATGGATATCCTTGTAGTACTATCGATCGACCAAATAGGGGCATGATTACCTATTTATAGTAGTCAAAAAATTTCAGTAATATGGCACAATTGATTCCTTGTAAGAATAATATGACTAGAGAATAAGAAGCAAATTTTCTTTTACAAAAAATATGGGTGCATTTTGGATTGATTGAATCTAATATTGCTAACTGAGATAGAAAATTTCAACATTGATCTCAAAAATCATTATGGGATATGATGGATACAACATTGAAAAGGATTACATCCTTTCTTCTATAGGCTAATGTACATATGGAAGTGATTGAAAAGATTGTGGTTCACTTATTGAGGGGGTTAAGAAGAAAGTAGCCTAAGACTTGGGATGAAATCCTAGATGATATACAACATTTGTATAACCAATCAGTTCATAGTTCTAGCAGTAAGTCACTATTCAAGGCATTTTTATACATTTTTCTCTGACATCCTTTAATTCTTCATTTTCTCAAACTATCGAGGAAAATTCAATGAAGTGAGATGATGATCAATACAAATCCATAAGGTTCATTGAAAGAATTTAGTAGATATATAAGCAAGTGGAAGAGAAATTGCATAAAGCATAAAAGAGGTATAAGGAGAGTCATGATCGACACATAATATCTCATCAATTTCAAGTGGAAGATATGTTCTAGTTACATCTAAGTAAAAAATTGATATAAGGCTCAAGGAAGAAGCTAAAGACCATTCGGTATGGTTCCTTTTAGAATATGCAATAGGTGGGGAAAATATTTTTTCAATTGGAGTTTCCACCATGTATGAATCTATTATGTTATCAATGCAAAGAATTTGAATATTTTCAACCTTTCATGCTTAATGAGGGGGAGGATTAATTTCCAATGTTTTCATAAGTTGAAGAGTTAGTAACAAATGTGTTAAATCAGTTGGAACATGACATTGTTTTAAAGTCAGAGCTTCATGAAACTCATATAGGTAAACAAGTGTTGTTTAGAATTGGTCTTTAAGATCCCCAAATATGTATTATTTTTCTCATCAAATGTTCCCTTTTCTATGAACATTCAAGCCTCAGTTACCTATTATACACCCTTTTTATTGCCTAAATAATCAAATAAGAACCATTTTGGTTTTGTTCAAAATTTCCTTACAAATGATGAGTTTGATAGTTTTATAGGGAACTTGAATTAATTATTTGAGTTATAAATATTATAATGTGATAAGAACTAATAAATCCTCATTGTAGAAACAAATATTTGGTGTTAATTCAATGGTTTCTTGTAGAACTCTTTGTGCAAAGAAAGATTTTTGGAAGGCTACTGTAGAATTTGTTTAGAATCTCTACTATCAAATTTGTTTGGAATCTTTGTTGTAGAAGTGCATATGAAATATTTTTTATGGAATTCCCCCAAATTTTTTAGCATTGTAGTCTAAGGTAGGATTCTGATGGATTTAAGAAAATCCAAAGTAAAGGGAAGTGTAGTTGCTATAAAATTATCACTACCAATAAGAAGAGGGCCCATCAAAATTGAATTATAATCATTAGGAATTCCCAAAGAGTCACTAGTTAGTAAGTTCTTGGGAATTTGTTGTGTTTAAAGATCATTTAGAGTAGTTTTGAGAAAAAATGGTTTGAGAACTGTAGGGTCACTTTTTGATTCATTAGGGATCCCCAAGAATCATGTTTTAATTAATATCTTGGATATAACATCCCACTATAATCCCCAGTTTAATTTATGCTCAATGTAGATATAGTGTGTGGTTGCGGCCAAAATGATGTATATATGAAATGTGTTTCTAAATTTTTAATAATAAAATGTGATGTCAGGTGATAAGGGGATATGGACAGAGATGGGGGCTGATTAATCCACAAGAGAGGGATCATTCCTAGAGATTTTCGAAGAGGGGTCCAAAGGGAAATAATTTATGGATATTAATTCAAACCCACTTTTCTTATTTTTCTTATCATTTGGGGAAAAATTCTCTTTTTTGGTTGAGTGTATGAAGGCCCAATCATTGAATATATGTCATAAGGTGGGTGTGAGAGTCATATTCCATAGTTATTGGAGAGCATGGGGATGAAGTAAAATCAACTTTGGGTAGAGTGAGCAGTCAAATGTCTTGGGATAGGAGAGGAAATTTGTATGGGTAGTAACAAGAAGTTTTACATAGGTATTTTGGACATGAAAAAAAAGTAAAGAAGAGGGGAGAAGATCTTGGTAGATGGAACAACAAAGATGGGTGAATTTTAGAGCATTCTAGAGAATTTTTTGAGCATTTTCGAGCTAGAAATTGAAGAGTCGGGTTGTCAAGCTTGAAGAATAAACTCTTGGGTGAGTTGCATTGTATCAGCAAGTGTTTGTTGTTGTTTTTTTCTGGTGGTTTTCCTGGAAGTGAGTTCCCTTGAGTTCCCAGTAGACATATTCCTAGATACCTAAGACATAGAGACCCTAATAAATGAATGGGATGCCCGATGGACAAAGAACAGTGAAGGGGTACATTCTTTGGATTGGGAAGGTCAAGAGGAAGAGAGATGGAGTAAATTTGGGATAGTTGTAGGAGAAAACCAGTGGGTTGTGTGATATTGAGTTGTGAGGGGATTGTGAGAGGCACCCTTATTTTGTGGATTCCTTGCCCCAACTCAGGGGTGACTTGTTGTTGAGATTTGGGATAGCAGGTCTATGGTTGGGTGGAACGTCCTTACTAGGTAGCTAGTTCCACAAACTCTCTTTAAAATATAAGTGTTTATATATTTTGTTGAGTTATTTATGAGTTCATTGATGTGCATTTACTCTATGAATGAGAATGGTTTTATATGTTGTTATAGATGTTTTATCAGTTGCATTCATTCTTGTTTAGAATTTTGTAGTTTTTTTTAATTACGGGTATTAGAATCTAGTTGTAAATGTGAATAAGTCATAGATGGTAAGCTACAGGAATCTGGTTAGCAGAAGAAAATTTTGTTTATGTGTATTTTCATGTTGTAATGTTCTCTACTTAACCTAGGGAACATTACAGAATGGTATCAGAGCTCAAGTTTCAACACTGAGCTTGTATTTTCTAGGAGCCAACATGAATTGAGCATATTCGTGGTTATAGATTTTGTCCTGTGGTGAATTTGGGGGGGAAATGGTGAACAAAAGTGAAATCCCAAAATTACGAGTAGATTTTGAGTTTAAGTGCATTAGAGAAGACAAAGAAGAAAAAATTATGTCATCGATCTACAGGTTGCAGAGTCGAATTCGGCCATGGAAGTTGAAATCTTATGTGTGTCATGGTGGCTATGAATTTTTGCAGATCAATAGTATAGATTAATTCGACTGTGAGGATCAATAATCGAGATTCAATCCTGAAGTGGGGCATAAGGGTGAATCTAAAGGGAGGAGTCTGATGATGTGAGTTGAATGAACAAGGACCATTCATCGAAAGTTAGGTTTTGGAAAAGTCCTGAAGAAGGGCATGAGTTAAATTTCAAAGAAGAGAAGCCCCATGAAAGAAGCTCGAAAGAATGAGAGTCATCGAGTCAATCAGGGTCATTCTCAGTCGTCAGATCTCATGGAGATTTTCTTTCAGAAAAGTGTTTTCGGGATAGATCGTTCAAAAGGTTTGGGTGTGTTTCACGTCCCAAAGAAATCGGTCTGACCATATTAAATGTCGAGCAATTGAGGCTTTCCAAGAAGATATAGACATTCGGATGTAAGCAGTTTCATCCATGAGATCTATCGAAAAGGAAACTTCGGAAAGGTTGAGGAGCATGGCAAGTTGTGTTTTTTATGGGAGGAGTCTGACAATGCTTTGGATTGCAAGTTTCAGGAGGATCTGTGTACCACAACTTAAATTTTCTGTAGGAAATATTTCGATGAAGGAATTTTGATATGTATACGAAGGTATAGCCACAACTTCACAAGGCCAAGAAGATGAACGATTGGGATTAATCTTGATTTTGAGATCAACAGGAATTTTCTAAGCCCAAAACAATGTTTTTATCAAATCAAATTTCTATGAAACTATGTGTCCATCAAGAAAACATAGTTTCTACCTCTAAAATGATAGATCTCAGAGAGAGATTTCCAGTAAGATAATTTTTTCACCAAATGGAGATTGTATGAGGGAGTTATGGCCAAAATAGTCAAGGGTAAAAATTTAGTACCATATTTCTTTTAGAGGGCATCACTCCTAGTTTAGGAGTCAATTTGGGGACTAGGAGAAGTATATGGAAAACTCATGGACTATAGAATTTAGATATTGAGACATATTTGATTTTGGGTATCTAAAAAAATGTTTTGGGAGACAAAGAGGACACTTGTAGCATGTAGGGTTGAAAAAGAAAAAATGGTCAAAATTTATGAAGACCATAACTATCTGCTCGGAACTCAGAATTAGGAAAATAAATAGTTGATGGAAATGTATTGAGGAGGAGAATCCATATATGAACCCATAAAAATAATTTGAGAAGAAAATTTTGTAGTCAACTTAGAAGAATATGACTGGTGGCACTAAAGGGTACAAGAAAATTTATGAATTATTTTCCAAATTGTGTATATATTTATTTTCATCTAACAAAAATTGTTTGCATGCACATTTTCTGTAGAATTAGAGGTTTGGAGAAGCAGTTGGTTTCTCTATGAGAACCACAAGAATGGAATATTCCCAAGGTTACTACAGTCATGAGGAGGAATTTAGAGGTGTGCATGCTAGCATGGGGAATGTTGAGACTAAGTCAAATGGAAGAAGAGAAAAGCAAGATCATATAACTATGAGAAACCCAGAGAAAAAAGTGTAGAGTTATAGGGATGATAATGAAAGGATTATGAAGGCTCAAGAAGAGATACTTCATAGCTTGAGCATGTTGTAGAAGTAAGCCAAAAAGAACTCAGGCACAAAGCTAAAAGCCAGTGCTAAACAAGGGACGGCATCCAAATCCCATAGCTGATCAGAATCTGGACCAGGGGTAAAAAATTTGCTCAAATTTCAAAGTGCTCAGAATGCGACGAAAATGGTGCCATTGCGTCCGTCTCGTTCTCCTGATTCCGGCAGTATATTTACTTTCGCAAACGGAGTCTGTATGGAGAAGTTATCGCGATCTGTTCGCCGAGCCAAATAGGAAAAAAAAAATGTTGCTGACTGTACCTGTCCGTACAGTCCGTACACCTCACACGTGGCAGTGACGTGGCATGATGGTACACCCATGGCAGCTGACGTGGCAACCCTACTGATGTGGCGAGTTGTGATTGGTTGACAACTGGACGAGTTATTTGTTGACACGTGGCAGTTCTTTGTCGAATAGTTTGGTGCCACGTGGCCCAATCCAGGGCTGCCACATGGCACCCCGAGTTTGACTATTTGGTTGTTTAAAATTTATATGGAGGCCGCGGGGTTCGACCCCAGGACCTCCCGCACGCGCCGAGTCTTAATAAAGTTCACCAAGCCACTATGCCACGCATTAATCCTTATTATGCATATGGCGGAAAATACATTTGAAGTTGAATTGAAAGATTCATGGCGGGAGTTCGGGAAGTCATATCACCGTAACATATGACTTCAACCATATATTGCGCAGGGTTTTGTTATGTTGAAATATCCAATGCATATTTTATATGGTTTTCGTTGAAGTTTTAACCCACGGTTACATTATATTGCATGTGACCGAAACACAATGAAAACAGTTTGCGCGCGAAAGTTTTGGGTTTGGGTTTTGCCATAACATGTGACCAATCCAATGTTTAACCGCGTGGGGTTTGTGTTGTTATATGCACACGGTTTTATACATTTCCTATAACCATATTTTATTTGGTACGCGTGGGATTGAATTATGGTGTTAAGCCACGATTTTATTACAAAAGCTATGTGACCACACCGGTGTTCAAATGCCATTCGCGCGGGGGTCAAATTTTAAAACAATGCTCGGTCATATGTGTAATCTATATGACCATACGCTATGTTAAACGGAGCGCGCATATGAGTTATGTTTTGTTCAAACTTTATGCAAAAGCCACGGTCACATGGTTTCATTGATATGACCTTACCTTCTATATATTGGTGTGTGGTTTGGTTTTGTTTTTAAAACAGAAATGCATACACCCCGACAGCTGTCAAACATTCATTCACGCGTGGAACCTAGCCCATTATGCATGGGGGACGTGGCCATATGGTCCCCCCCATGCGCCCAACACCTCCGACTTGGGGGGCTTTAGTTTCGTTAACCGTTCGACAAATTGGCGCATTTTGCGGGACGCGCGTGGGTGATGGGTTTAGTGACAAAAAATGCCCAGAAGCTAGGTTCATTGACCCACAGGTGCAGAATGGCGAACAGGTAAGCAAAGCTTGAAGGGGAAAATGGCAGCAAGCCTAACTTTTTGAGTTTTTGACCAAATCAAGTGCTGTAAAAGCCCAGCTGGGGGTTTTTGGACGTTCTGAGTCCATTGGTGATGTTTTAACAAGAATTTGGAGACTTCTATTGTAGGTTTTTAACCATTGAAGTTTGAGGAAGCTCCAGGAAGCTTGAAGCCCTCATTGTTTGAGGCATTGCTCAGATGAGCCCATATCCATTTTCTGAGACTGAATAGTCATTATTGACTGTTTATTATGCTCTGAACACATTGGGATAGTTTTTAGATCCATTGGAGGACTTTTACAGGTGTTTTTGCCTCATTGAAGCTCAGGGAAGCTTGGAGGTCACA